>PVJL010001655.1:190361-245302 GCA_004026885.1 Lyroderma lyra
TTTTTTTTTTTTTTTTTTTTTTTTTTTTTTTTTTTTTTTTTTTTTTTTTTTTTTTTTTTTGCTTTTTGGTATGTGGGTAGCTCCCTGACTGGGATTCGAACCCAGGCCGCAGCACTGACAGCGCCAGCGCCGAAGCCTTAAGCCACTACACCATCAGGGAACTCCCCCCTCTTATTTCTTAATCAGTCTTGCTTATTTATTTTGTATAATAATTTGATCGGTTTATTTTTCAAAGGACCAGTTTTGGTTTTGTTGATCATCTTGTTTGTTTATTTCCTATTTCATTACTGCTTCTTTTCAGAGGATTCCTTTGCAAACAAAGTTCTAAAAGCCTAGAGGAAAGCAATTGCAAAAGAATTCAATAAAATCAACAATTAAGATGTGAATACACTTCAGATGGAATGAAAATAATAGAGGAAACTAAATTTAAATTTAAGATGAGTGTGTTCAGAATCCTTGACTAGATAAAAATGTCCTAAGAACTGTTTTTTTCTTGAAAAGGCAAGGCTTTAGCCAAAAATTACCATGAAGTTTGGAATGTAAAAAGTATCTACTGCAATAATTGTCTTTTGGAAGGAGCAAGGTAGAGAAACTAAATAATTTACACCTTGATTAAGTAAGTATGTTAAAAATTGAAGGGAATACTCTGTCTAAGCCTTTCTAATTTCTTTTTAAAATTATTTTCTGTTATTCCCATGTGTTTGAAGCACAAGGGGGCTCAAAATACGAAATTACAATGTCAATGTCATCTTCACTGGAGGTCAGTAGCAGACGCCATCAGAAGTTTCTTCCAGTACCTCCCTCTTACTTAAAGAAATTTTGACCCCAAATAAACATTAAACTATTGATTGTGTCCATGGGTTATTTGGACGAGTGGGTTAGGGAGGGGAGAAAGGGGAGGGGGTGGGAGAGGAGAGGGGGAAGCTAAATATAAGGTGATGGAAAGAGAAGTCACACTGGGTGGTGAACTTATTATACATCAAGTTGACAATGCACTGTAGAATTGTATGCCTGAAACCTATGTAATCCTTGCTAACAGATGTCACCCCAATAAGTCTAACAATAAAAATGAATTAAAAAAAAAAGAAATTTTGAAAGACATTTTCAGTCTCAAGCGTTGTTAGAACTTACACATATTAAGCTCTTCAAAATTACTAAGTTAAAAAATAATTGAATTTAAATATGAATGTAGTAGCCTTCCTTTCTGGGCTTATATTTACTCCTGCTTTTGCAAAGCCTTCCTTTCTCTAACCAGAACAGCTGATGCCTCCTTCAGCCCCTGTCCACTCTTTAACCTTTTCCCCAGTCCCCCACCTGAACATTAACCTGAGGGTTCCTAGAAGACAGGAAGTGCTTCTTTATCTTTTTTGATTTTTACACCTAATAAAGTGCCTGGCACAAGAATACTCAACAAATGTTTTTTGAATAGATAAAAATGCTTCCTTTTGCCATTACTATTAGACTATCTCATCACTAAAATTAGGAATACTAGACTATAAAGAGACACTAAAAGTCTCCATCTTACTCCTTCCCTCTATTATAAATCCTTCCTTTCTACTCCAACTGGAAATCATTTCTTTCTTCTTTTAATTTGTAAAGGAGTTTAACACATCTCTTTTATGCCACTTATTTCTGGAGTTATAGGATGGTGATTTATGGACATAGACTTTCCTTTTAATAAGACTAGAAATGTCTCTTAGACTAGGATCTAATTTGTGTTTTATATGTAGTAAAGCAAATTATGGTAAATATTTACTGAATGTTTGTTGCTAACTAAATAGTTTAAAACATAAAGATAAATTTAAAAAATTAAAATTACCACTTGTTCACTGTTTAATCACTGTGTTTGGCAGGTCTTCTGAACTATTGTTTCAATATGTAACTTGGAGAGAAGACACATCCTCTGGGTGTCAATTGTTCGTGTCAAATGGTCAATTGCAATCTGTTGGAGTGTTTCTCTTCTGAATTTATAATTCTGACAAGTTTAATTTTAAAGAGATAAGAAATGTTCATGATTCATAACTCGCATTTTAAACCAAAATGTTAAGCCATATATGTGATTCTTTTTTATGTTTTGTTCAAGGGGTATTTATTAATATTTTTCTTTCAGAACAGTGCATGTTGTCCTGTTTCAGTTAGATTCAGCAAAGCTGATGTCATCAAATTGAAGAGCTAAATTCACTCTACCATTAGATATGTAATTAAAGTTTAAGCTCCATGAGCAGGGAATAAAGCCAAGTTTCAGCAAATTTGCTGCAGAAAATGATGAGAAGCAGCATGAAGAGCAGAATGCTGCAAATGAACAAGCAGTGGGGCCTAGAAGTTCCTGTCCTGAGTCGGTCAACTACCAACCTAGGAAGGTCACTTAGTCTTTCTGAGGCTTCATTTTTGTGCCTGAAAATTGGGAATTCTAATTCAGACCTTGCAGAATGTTTGTGAGGGTCACAGAAAAGTATGCATGGCTCCTAACACTGGAAAATGGACCCATCACTGATGGTATAATTTGTGGTCCTTTATCATGACCACTTGCCATTATATTGATGATGATGATGATGATGATGATGGGAGTTTTTTCACTAAGTTAGCAATGTCTCCTGCACTAAAAGACCATAGGATCAGCCCTGTAAATTTAGAATTAAGTTTCTGCTTTGATCAGGGAAGTATGTAGTTTGTCTTCAAGGTCATGAACATGACAGTAGAGTCTAGTGCATACATGCTGGACAATTTTAAAAATTACATTCTTAATGGCTTAGGCATTTATCTTTTTATAGCTGATCATGACAAAGTAGAATACTTCATCATGATAAGAAGAGAATGCTAACAAAAGTTATTCATTTATACTAATCAATATATAAAAGATCCTTTATTGAAACAAATAAGGAAAAAATGTCTACTTTGCAAAAGTACATTTAGATAGTTTTCTCTCCATCTCCTCCTCTTCTTCACTACACATGAATGGTCTGTAATATCAATAGCAAGTTCCACACTTTATAATGGAATGTATGTGAAATACTCATAGACATGTGATACTACAAAGAGATTTACATCTCTTGTAAGTGACATCATGCAAGAAAAGCTCTAGGAATCAAGATACAGAAAAGGGACTATGGAGTTGTTGGGGAGAAAAAGTCTTCAAGGGAACAGAGACCAGAAGTACATGATGGAGAAATGACTTCAGCATTATGCAAGAGCAAAGTGGAAACTTAAAAAGAAATGAGCTTGGTTTTCCACGGTAACTGGCCCCACCAGTATGGCTGAGAACACAGTTTTAATGCCACCCACGGCCAAACAGGCAGAATTGCCTGTGAGGACAGATAGGACTGAAGGTGGCCCATATCTGGGGTGAACCAGGGGGCTGCAGCAGGGAGCATGAACCTGGAGTGAGGAAGATGCCAGGCTGAGAGGACTTTCCACCTTTCAGCCCCAGTATGCCATGAACTGATTAACTGCAGCTTGTCATTCACTAAACATAATACTAAGCAATTTATTATCTTTTCTAATTCTTGTAATTCTGTGATGATCAATATCTCAATTTTACAGATTAAAAAAATAAGAGGAACAGAGAGGTTAAGTAACTGGCCTTGATTCTCTCAAAATCCCGAATTCTCACAACAACCCTATAAGATCAGCATTATTAATCTTATTTATAGATTTTAAAAAAACGTAAAGTTTGAAAGACCGGTAACTTAACAGTGGCAGAATAGACAGAAAAGAGAGAAAAGCCAAAATTTAAACATAGATCTGGGAACCCAAAGACAAAGCACAGAATCAGACATGTGTATATGAGGACGTGGGGTACCATATACCCCTAGGAGCTTCCTTGGAGCTCCTAAATGGTAGACGCTGTATCAGCACAAATGCTTCTTGAGTATCTATTTACCTTGTGCAAAGGCCCAAGTTTTATGGAATTCTAGAGATGAAGAAGACCCTGGATATCTTTTATTGCAATGTATTTACTTCACACTTATTTAATGTGGAACTATGCCAAGAGAAGTAAATGGTTCGAAGTTAAACTGTGTTCAATACATTTAATAATTATTTGTTAAAGAGACATAAAGAAATCATACACACAGAAGTCTGTTCTGTTCTACCCACATGTGTAGTCATAATACCAAATGTAATGTCTTGTATTGATAATCTAATGATTTTTCAATATCAAATGAATGTTATTTGTAAAACTAAAAGATTGAACAATGGGAAGTTTGACTATAAAAGAGAAAATGGCAAGTGTTAATTATCAAAATGTTCTGTTTTAAAGTTTAGTAGATATTAGTACTTTTTCTGCTCTGGATTGAAGCTAAAAGGGTTTCCTCTGACACACAAAAAAGAATTATAAAAACTGTGTCTATTTGTCTGGAAAACTATTGGTGTAATTTGCTGGCTGGCCAGGGATATATATAGACATCAGTGGCACGTCATAAATTTTAACTTAGTTGCACAAAGCATAATAAAAAGGTCCTAAACTAAGAAAGTACCAAACCCCTGAGAACTGAAACAAAAACAAAATCATTCTTCAGAAACATTTTCATAAGAATCCCACAGAAAAAAGGGAACCCACTGAACAGAAAAATTTTAACCCAACTAAAACATGAGAAAATGAATCAACATGGAGAAGAGTCAGAAACTAAAATGAAAGTGAGAATTTGTGCTATAAGAACTGTAAAAATAATGTAAAATATGAAAGAAATAACATAAGTATATATTTGCAAAAAAAAAAAAATAAAGCAAAAGAAGAGATAGAAATCATGATGAAAGAACAGGACCTCATGTAAAGAAAAACCAGATTTAAAAATAAACCACAATAGACTGATGAAAATTTAAAAATTTAAGAAAGAAAAAAATTAAAACCCAATGAATGTATTAAACATGGACATGATTCAGCTGAAGAGAGAATTAGAGAACTGGAAATAGATTAGAGGAAGCCATATAGAATGCAGTACACATAAAAATATATAGAAAATTTAAAAAGATAAGTTAAGAGATACAGAGGATAGAGACAGATTACCTTCTAAGAAATAGTTATTTATTTGGGGATATACTTGTGGTGTGTTAATTTTCTCTTATGTCTTTGATGATAGTATTTTAATGACTTCCATTTTTTTATTTTTGCAATATCTAAGGTACTTAAGTATTTAGAAGTAGATTAGTATACTGATTAAATTTAGGTTCTGTTAATTCATGTACACATGGTATAGGTTTGAGGGCAAATGAAGACAAACAGAATTCTAGGAAACTAGAGGAAGCAAAGATAAATCATGACAGACAAAAATACAATGGAAGGTACTTCAAGTTTACACACATACACACACACATTTTAAATTAATGAAATAACTCCTAAATTTATATGAAAGAATAAAGGACTAAGTATAAAGAAATGATGACTCACTGTGCCAGGTACCAGGGCTTATACAAGTATAAGCTATAAACAACTAGACCAAGGTGACAGAGGGAAAAGTCACAATGCCATGCATGTATATATTGGAAGTTGGAACATGATGCAAGTGGCACTAAAAATCAGCACAGGCTAAAGGCTGACTACTTAATAAATAAATAGCAGTAAGTACACTGACAGTGTGGAAAAAACAGGATTCCTATCTCATACCATATAGATAAAAAAGCAAAGGGTGAAAAGCAAAATTAAATTTAAAAACTTGGGGAGAAGTATGGAATATTTTTATAATCTTAGCAAGGGGAGGATTAATGAACCAAGATACAAAATATACAAGCTTTATTATAAAGAAAAAGTTTGATGAATGGGTAAGTGTGACATTAAAACTTTAAATTTTCTTTATAAACAAAGTAAAAAAGTCAGACTGAGATAAGATATTTGCTGGGCACATAACTGCCATGACATCATGTTAGCAGTCAGAACACAAATTCATAAAATCAATAAAACCCCTCAGAAGGGAATGCTCTCCTTCTGGTTCTTGAGGTTCTTGGCTTCTTAGGTCTTAGGAAACTTGGTCACTCTATGATCCCTTCTGATATATTTTTAAAATATACTTTTTGCACATTATCTAGTGCTCAGCAAAAGGATCAATTTGATATGAGCTAATCCTCAACAACCAGGAGAACATTCCCTTTTGAGGTGGTACTTCTTATACTGTACTCATCCTAGTCATAGACTGAACACACAATGTGCTTATTCTTACTTAGACAGAGTCACATATGGGAGATGGGAGCCAATTTTAAGGTGTTAAGAAAGCAATGATTTCAAGCCTATTAAATAAAATGTAGATAGATCTTCCACTATTCTAGTCTCTAGCTAACATAAGGCTAGTTCATATAGGATGAGGGCACTGTGACCCTCACTATAAACCCATGAGTACTGGGAGCACTGCCAAATCACTCTCTGAGGTCAATGGTGGCAAAGCCATTGCCAGAAATCTCAAACCAAAGAGAAGCAGAGGGAGTGAACTAGGTCAAAGGAGAAACAGGGTGATGGATTGGAAGATATCAAAAAGCACTCTGGGGCCTTTACTTCTTCATCCACAGATGATGATCCTCAGGCCTCCTTTTGAAAGCAGGTAACTTCCTGTCTCTAAGTTTCAGATTTCTTAAAATGAAGAAACTCATGAATAATTACCTTAGCAACTTGTAGTGATTAGAAATAACAAATATGCAGAGTGCTTAGAATAGTGTCTCGTTCATAGTAATTGCTTAATAAGTCAGAGCTATGATAACGGTGATGGTGATGATGATGACTGTGATGAACACACTGATGATTGTGATGATGATCATGAAATGAAAATGATTATCATTATTATCAAAAAGAAGTCAGAGGGTATCAAGAGTACACGGACCTGACATGTTATAGCTGACTTTCTGTGTTTTTTGTTTTTTAAGATAAAAAGAGAAATCTAGTATTTACTGTTTTTAAAATAATCGTTCTACTTTAAAGTAGTCCTGCTCTTCAGGCTCCACCTGACCAAATGGGTTAAGTTCTGTACTGGGGGACCAGTACCCCAGACTCCATGGGACACATATGACATGTCACAATGGTCCTGCCCCATTGTCCCTTATAACTAACAGTAACAGCCAAGGAATACAGCTAACTCATTCATTGTCATAGAGTTAGGAGGACTCAATTGTAGTTGATGTGGCTCAGAATTTCACAATGATTAATAGGCAAGGTCTCAAAGGAGAAACAACACTTACTTCAGAATGGACCTATTCCTCATTGTGGCTCTTGCTGAAAAATATCGATAATAGAAAGCAATTTTCTAAAGGCTCACTCACTGGGGACTAGATGGTTTTTTGCTTCCAACACATTGCATTTTTAAAGGAGGATATATACTTTTTAAAAATCTAACTGCCATTTAAGCCAAATGGATAAGGCACCTAGATGGGCACAGATAAAATCAGGACGCTGCCATTTCTATTCATGAACACCTTTCCCGTTGTCATTTATCTTAAAATAGTTTTGATTATAGAGAAGTGAAACATGGATAAAGTATTGGCCTTTTCCAAAGGTGATAGGCAACTTTGCTGAGACAAATGGATTTGATGACTGTTTTCCACGCTGTGGGTAAAAAGGCGATGATGATAAAGCGAAGGGGGTGAGACACACACAGAAATGGCTGAGGAAACAGGAGGAAACAGATAACAAAAATATACATAATACATAAAAATAAAGATTTTAAATATTCCATTTAAAGTGTGTGTGTGTGAGTGTATGGGTTGTCTGGAAAAAAAATCCAGCCATACATGCATAAATGCCTCTAATTTTCAGATTACATGGCTGGATATTTTCCAGATAGTCCATATATACATAGAGGGGGCGGTGCCAAAAAATGTACAGTCAAAGGACATAGCAGAAGCACGTTGCTGTTCAAGGCGAGTGAGACCATTTGGATGTGGTATTTGAAATTCGAGAACGTTGTGGAAGTACAACAATGGAGGAGTGAGTGTGCAACAGAACCTCCAACACGCCTGACAACTGCATGCATCGTGGTTAAGTCTGAGACACAGGGTACTGGGTGTGATGTGCACAAGGGACGATCCGGGAGGCCTTGCACAGCATAAGTCCTGCTGCTTCTGCTATGTCAGCGTTGCGTGAGCAGTAGTTCGCTGTAATCAGAAGTGTCTGGATGCTGATGGTGACCACTTTGAGCACCTCTTGTCATTGCAGAAGTCAAATGTGACTTGTATTCATCTTCTGTTATCAGTATGTATTGAGTATTACAATTTTAATACAGTATTTTTCTTTCTTAAAATGTGTATGCATTTTTTGGGTATTGTGTGTGTGTGCGCGCGTGCGCATGTGTGTGTGTGTGTATTATGTCTTAAATCAAAGAAAACACAAGTCTTTTTCCAATTTGGTTGAGATTAAAATTCTGGCCTACAAGTACACGGGCTCCCATTCATGAGTGAACGAATCAGTCTTGGAAATATAAAGCATCTTCTACTAGAGTAGAGCAGAGTAATACAGGTTAGGGAGGCATCTGGAGGTGAGGATCCTGCTTCAAAAAGTGTGGTGTTGAATAAACATGCCCATAAGTAAAATTAATTCATCTCTGACTTTCCTCCAAACCACCTGTTTTTCCAGACTTGGGGAAACATACCTTCCTCTCTCACACAATTCTCACAGTTCTCTATTCAAAGGCACCTCCACTGTCCCTTTTTTCTAGTTTAATCCTCCCAATGACCCCAAGTTTTCATAAATAAAGCAGGTGACAGGAAACCACCTCCTCAAGGAAAGAAACAACAAACTAGCTTTCTTCTTGGAATCCCCTCATTACATCTCTGCTTTGTTTTTGTTTTTGTTTTTCCCTCCATCTGTAAAAGGTAAACTTCAACTATAATTCTCTGAAGTCTGTCCCAGTTGGGTGCTCTGGGAGTCTAGGACTCCATATTTTCTCTGGTTCTTCCCAATTTTAAGTACAAGGACTGAAAAACCATTCCAACTTTCTCAAACCAGCATAGATTTTCAGAGTCCTATCTATTGCTCCAAGTTCTAGGATCGGATAATGTGAAAGCTAAAACTCACAATAAAATTGGTGAGAGAGGGGGAGTTCCCTGATGGTGTAGTGGCTTAAGGCTTTGACGCTGGCGCTGTCAGCGCTGCGGCCTGGGTTCGATTCCCCGCCAGGGAGCTACCCACATACCAAAAAGCAAAATAACAACAACAACAACAACAAAATTGGTGAGAGAAGAAACTCACATAGAAGTAAAGTTTTAAAAATCTATGTAGGCAGGAAGAATCCCTGAGGTAGGAAAGGAGTGACCTTGCATGTTCCACAGAAAGAGCAAGACCCAGACTCCCCACCCCTTTCTTTCCTTCTCTCCTATTCAGAGCTAGAGCTACTCCTTTTCAGAAAAGAATCTCTTCCTGGAACTGAGGTAGATACTATCTCTGCACTTTTACAGTGATATAGCTATGAGTTAGAGAAGTCTAGTCATTTTCCTCATGTCACACAGTGTCTCTATTAAGTGACTGAGCAGAATAAGCAGGACACAAAAGAGCCTCATTTGTCTACAGCCCTACCATTCTGAATGCACCTGCTCTCAGAAGCTAAGCAGGTAGGGCCTGGGTAGTACTTAAATGGGTGAACCGCACTTTCCTTGGGCCCCTGTGCTGGGGTCTCTGGGATCAGATTTCCAACAAACACTGGTGGGCAGGACTGATTTTGGCCTACCTGTGTTCTCCCTGGAGCCCTCTTACTGACCACTGCTTTATGTTGATCTTTCAAAATTTCTCCTCTATAAATGCAAGTAATCACATCTGACTCCATGCCTCCCAGGGCTGGAAGGATAAATGAGGTAATAAAGGAGAGAACTGGATGAGTTCCTCTTAACAGCAATACTAAAAATCCAATAGTGTATTACGGCGTTATTAACAAAATGCAGGGGCTACAGTTATATTTGGCCAAAATTTTATACCCCCAGTTTTTTAGGAAAGAAGTACAGGTGTGGCATCAGTATTTATTAATAATGAAACTGGCAGCCAGTGTGCTCTCACTTTCAAATACATTCATTACATGTAAACCCAATTAATGGAAAATATATACTAATAGGTGATTTTTATCAATCTAGATATACCTTCCACAGAATTATTCTGAGTTTTATTAAAAAGACACTTCTTTTATATATTTCATGCTTTGTAGTATTTCAGTAAAATTGGAATTGTAAAATGATGACTTGCACAAAGCCTTTTGAGGGCACACTTTTGGCATAAAAGTAAGGTACAACCGAAGTTACCATTTGAGATGTCAGCAGTGTGTCTCTTCCGGGATAAGAGTCTACCAACCAATGCCATCATTTGTAAACATTCGCAGCTGTTGCCCTGGGCTAGCTTTAGAACCTACAAAAGTAACTAAAATTAATACAGTAAACTATCAACCAGAACTCAAGTAACCAGCACAATCTCAAGCAACCAGCAATAAAATTTTGCTGGTTGCTTGAGATTGTGTCAGCTGGTTGAGAGTGCCAGTTGCTTGAGTGCTGGTTAACAGAGAGTCTACCTATATTTATCCAATATCTACCAATCCCCATGGGTGCCAGTTAACCGACAGTCTACTGTGCTTGGGTTTTAGAAGGAAAGCATGCTTGTGCTATGAGCCACTGCATCGCAAAGGGTCACTGCTAGTCAAGACAGTCTGTCTGATCTTGGAATTAGACTGTCTGCTACTCCAATGTGCATCCACAAAATTCCAGCCCTTTGGGTGCCTATAAAATTTCTGCTCTGATAATATGACTTTTAGGGTCATGAAGAGGCTAAAGAAACTTTCACATTTCAATTTTTATCTCCCCCTCCCATATAGCTTGTCACTAAAACTCTTCTCAGCTAGTGGCCTGGAGAACTTATTTTTCTGGTTTCATACCCCCAAACTTTGTTCCATTATACTTTTTAGAATGATTGGATAACTCCTTTTGCAGGTGCTGTAATGGTCCCAACATCTCTGGGTCTAAGGTTTTTCACTGGTAAACATTGAACATCTTCAGTTTTAGATTGTAAGTTAATCAAGTAACTTAATTGAGCCCTTTTATGTTTATTCATTGCTGAGGTTGCTCTTAGTTTCCTCTATGACATCCTTCTCTCATGTTTCCTCTATAACATCCCAAGAAACAGGAAGGAGCCAATTAGGCTTCCTGGACCACCATCTTGCTTAATTTAGGTATGACTATCACGGGAGATGGACAATGATAATTTCAATTTTAAGTGTTCAAGAGATGATCTCAAAACACCCTTCAGCCAACCAGTCCAATCGTATTCAAACAACGTTTGAGTGCTGTTTTTGATTCTACAATGAGCAACACTGATTTAGACTATTATGTTGCCTTATCTTGACAATAATCCTATCGAGACTGAAGCTGTGAATACAGCATAGGGTTTGGGACTTCCAAGACTTATATCACACAATCTTGGGTAAGTTGCTCAGTCTCTCAAGGCTTCATCTGTTTCTCATCTGTAAAATACCAAATATTCCTATCCTATCACATACATGATATTCTTATCATTATGTGGGAGATTAATGAGATACAAAGTACCTGGCATGGTATCTGGCCAACAGTGGCCATTTCAGAGAAACCTCGAATCTGAATCCCAAAGAAAAGTAAAGACACTTAGAAGTATGAACCATTGAACCCTGACCACAAATATTTCTAAAACACTTACAACTTAGGTTCCATTTCATATCCAAGAATAAAAAAACCCTTGTGACTGAACTAAAAAGTGGATTTATTCATAATTTACTGTATTACAATATTACATGTATAGTTATGTCACATACTTTATATGTGTACTCTTAGAAAGAAAGATTATTTTAAAAGTCAAGCACTTATGTCAAGCAAGAGCATCTGCTCATTTGCATAGAGTGCATATTGCTCTGCTGCAAAGTACAGAGTGATGACTTGCTCTTTGTACCCTAAAATTGAGTCCACCAAAGATGGAAACAGGCTTTTGGTGACAGAGGCTTCTGTTCAGCTGAGCAGTAAATCTTAGCTGGCCCTGATGATTGTAGGGACTGGCTCCTGGTAATAATTTTGATGTCATTATCCTCTCCCAGAAATGCATGAGTGATTCTGGCCTTTAAAAACAGATTTAAGAGAATGCATTTGTCTTGACATTATCAGCCTTTTAAAGATCATGCAGAAGGGCCTGTTGACCTTTCAGTCTTAATGATGGGTTGCAACACTGTTGGATAACATTAACAGAATGAAGTGAGAAAGAGTGTGTACTCAGGAGCGGTCCCCACGGAAAGGAAGGGGTGAGAAAAAATGTTCAGGATGACAAAAGAAACTTGCTTTAGTGCTATGGAAACTGAGGAGTCACATGGAAGCAAAGGGGCACAAAACAGATTCCATTTCTGTCTCTATTCCATACATGCAGTCCTTGGGTATGAGAGGGCTGTCCAGAAAGTATCCAGCCATGTAATATGAAAAACAGAGGCATTTATGGCTGGATTTTTTTCCGGACAGCCCTCATATATCAAGGCATGAAGCAAGGAAATAAATATTTGGCTTATAATGAGCTGGTTGACAATGACTCCAACTCTTGGAGACATGTCAAGTACACACGCATTTACTTAACTGGATCCAATAATGTAAATTTCTACACTTTTAAAATACATATAATGTTCATCAATTCACCACCATGTCCTGGGTATGGCACTGAATTCTGTTGTTAATCATATGAAGGTCTGTATGCAAATCAACTCCCTTTTCTAGTACTGCATTTCACAAAATAAAAACAAACAAACAAGGGTTTCTAATACCTTAAAGATCAAAGACAGTAATCACTGCGAAGGTCTTCACATACTTCCTTGGTCATGAAATAGGTTTAATAAATGCTCGTATCTTTTCTGTCCAACCCCAACTTCCTGCTTTGCACTAACTTGCTCCATCCACAAATTGAATGGAGAAAAAGATTGATAAAGTTGATAAAAATTAGAAATTGAGACTGTCCGACTGCCTTGGAATCTTTGAGATATTATCGCTGTGAACACAGTTTCAGTGCCATATAGTTTTAACGGAGGGGCAGGAATTTATCATTGGAAGTGCTCTGAAAAATACAGGAGCCAGTATGGGCACCACAAAGATAACCTCACATACAAGTACACATAAAAACAGATTAAGTTAAAAGCACTGACTCTTCTGCTTTCTAAACCCAACAGGGAGGTCATATCAATGCACAAACTCAAATGCATAATTCTATGCACACCCACTTACTACTACAGTCCAGTGAGTGTTTTAAATCCCAGATACAGTTAAAAAGTACAGCTGGGCATATGATTTTCTATTAAACCTAATATAGTGAAATGAACCACAACATCTAACAGGAGCAGGTGAACTAGTATTTCCATGGCAACCAAAGGCTCGCAATATCACTTTATGATTATTTTCACTTGGCAAGATACCGTCTTTAAAGGGCAATTCCCTTTCTGCATGGGTCTACTCTTTTCATATGTGGGAAACACAATGGCTTGTTCTAATTATCTCATGAAACTCATCTCTTAAGTAAAACTCGAAGTCAAAATATAAAGCAGCGTCCTTTTTTTTATTAATAGTCATTGACTTCAGGATGCCTTTTTCTTGGCAGAGGGCTAATAAGGAGATGGGATGTGCCCTCTGCAGAGAAAAGGGTCTTTATACTTCCCTCTGGCAAAAAGGTTGGTTTGGGACAAATCAGGCCCCATTCAAAAAGAAGAAAACACGAGTGATTGAAAACCATCTTTCTGGATGACAAAGGAGTGGCTGGCTGAAACATTTATTGGGCAACAAACTACTGGAAGTCCGGTACCTTGGATGAAGAAATTCATGGTATGGGAGATCTCAGATTTGCAAGGGGGAGAAACAGGCAAATCTGGGATGTCAGTAACCTGCAATAAAGACCACGACAGAGTTAACATCAAGTCCACCATTGATTCATCCTCCAAACTGGGCCACTTTTTTGAGAACAAAAGGGGCACTCAATAATTATTCAAGGACAACTGACATAAGCATCACCCTAGTAAGATTAGAAGGGCTGTGGAACAAAAAAGAGAAAGCAGCAAAAGGTAAGTGCAGGAAGGTGGAGCATCAGGGTTTTTAGAGGAATTTTTGATTTGGGTCATGAAGGAAAAATGGAGAAACAGGAAAACATCCCAGGAAAAATGAAACAGTAGACACAAAGGTATGAAGCAGTAAAACTGCATCATGTAGCTCACACCCACAGGAGCCCAAAGCTAGGGGAAGCCCCATCACACTGAGCAAGTGTAAAAGCCTGATACGACCCAGTGCTGATAAGGATATGGATGACCGCACCATACAGGGTGCCTCCCCCCAAAATGTGTATACACTCTACCAGCTGATAACTCACAAAATTTCCCCTCCTTTTCAGGTTTAACCAATTTTAAATAATGGATCAAGCGTGGTGAAACCTCCGGGTTCACCAGACCTCACACCACTAGACTTTTTTTTTAATGGGGATACACGAAAGACAAAGTTGATGGTACAAAACCGGCAACCGTTGATGGATTGAAGGCATTCATTGAAGGAGAACGCAAGCAAATACTGAACAAAATGATTCCGATGTCTGCGATTCCATTGCTTCATGTTGCCAGCACTGCCTGGATCCAGATGGTCATCAGTTTGAAAATTGATGTGTTGAGAAAACAATTATTCATTTCTGTAGATTTTTCTAAAGTTTGAAAACAGTCTGTATGTTAATAAACACTGATTTTATAATCATTCAAAGTGTGTTTACATTTTGGGGGCGATACCTGTATGTGGTTACAACCAATTCTGAGAACATTATGGAAGTATCTTATAAAACTGAGTATGTGTATACCCTATAATCCAGCAATAAAATTTCTGGCATAAACCTACATGTGGGCCCAAGAAAAAAATATAGAAGAATGGTCACTGTACATTATAATAGTGAATAATTAGAAATAACTCAAATGCTCATCAACATCAGAATAAAAAAATAAACTATAGTAAATCCATATAACGGACTACTATTCTGTAGTTAAACATACTAAAACCCAATGCATCTATCAACATAAAATAAATCTCAGAAACATCTTGAGTGGGAAAAAAAAGAAAGAAAAAAACCTGTGGGAGGATATGGACCTAGGATGCCATGCTAACAAAGATCCACAGCATGAAAATGTGCTATAAATTCTTTAATGGATAGATAGACAGACAGATGGCAAATGTATATGGTAAAAAGTCTGCATGGGAATAATAAATACAAAATTTTGGATAGTGGTTTGCTCTAGGTAGGAAAGAAAAGGCTGATGATTAGGGACAGGTACATGGATGTTTTTAACTGCAAGTGCAGCTTTATTTCTTAGAAGGAGAGGTGTGAAATACATATGGCAGCATAATCAGATGTGGCAGACCTGGGTGACAGGTACATGGGAGTCTGTCGTATTTTAATATGGTGATCAGTGTGACCTGAAGCCAAATTGCCCGAGTCCAATGCAATCCTCACTCTCCCATTTCACCAGTGTGTGACCTTAGGAAAAGGACTTCACCTTTTCAAAGCTCACTTCCTTCCCTGTAAAACACAGCTAGTACCAACACCTCCACTATGGGGTTGCTATAAGGCCTGAATAAATCAGTGTTTGAAAAGCTCTTAGAGAACACAAAGTACTAATAAGAACTATATTTTGTTGGATAAAAACAATTAGTCTAGCACACAGTTCAAGTGAGTGGAGAACAGAAGAGCTGGGATGGGGAATGCTACCAGATGGCGCTGGAGGGGTAGCCCAAGGGAGAAGCAAAGGGCCTTCAAAGCCAGCAGACCTCCCTTGAAGTCAGGGTGAATGAGAGTGAATATACGCATAGATAACAAAAGGAGTCTGTCCTCTATTGGTTAAACATGTACTGGGAAATAGTGGTTAGGATGTAACTGTTGCTCGACAACAAAAAAAGCATTCCTTTTCATCTCTCAACATAAAATATTCCAGGGGGTAAAAGAGGCCTCTTTAGAGCCCAGATATTATGGATCATGACTAATACCTTGCTGAAAGGATCGTTAGGTACTAAAATATCTGGAGTGGGTAAAGAAGGCCAGAGTGGACCCATGCATATCTACATAATCAACATACTGATATAATGCAAATCTTCAAGGACAGAAGGACCTGGAAGATCATCAACCTGACTTTGCTGGTTATTTCCCCATCTCTCTGCTCCTGGACGCACCCTGCCCCTTCCATTCTCTGCTCTTTCATGGTGCATTTCTTGTCTCTCCTCTGGCTAGCTTCACGTTAAGTTCTGCCCATGAAAGACATTAGTGGGAAGCTGGATGTTGGGAGGAGGAAGGAGGCCCTTCGCCAGCTTCAGTGCCTGGTTGCTTTGTAGCAGCAGTGGTGGCAGAGGCAGCAGCAGAGGCAGCGACAGCAGCATCAGCAGTGGCAGCTGTGACTCCCTCTATTCGCCAGTTTTTCCCAGCAATGCCCAAAGTGACCTTGCGGGGCCTCACCACCTTCAGTGGAGCCCACTCTGCTGCAGTCCTCAGCGGCAGGCCTACCTTCTGCAGGGGATCCCAGTAGCAGCTGGGCCACAGCTTTGATATTCCAAGCGTTCACTGGGCCACACCCTTTTATGCTTCCAAGTGATGTGGGCCAAACCGAGTAGCCATCCCCCTACTTCACTCAAAACTCCTATTCTAGTTCTTTGGCTCTCGGTTTCACTATTTTTTAGGCCGTAGCTTTAACACCGTCTCAATCAGCCTTCCTTTAACTCTAGTTTAAACAGCCGATTGCTCCTAACTTGAATCATAGAATGTCTCCACCTTGCCCCTGCTTAAAACTTAAAACAAGAGGCTTTTACCCCATACCTCCTGGATGTCCTTAGCCCCGGTTTGAGCTAATCATTCAGAGAACTTGTAACTTGTGTATTTCCAAAATGTCTGTCTCCAGCCCTGGACTTAGCTGGGTGTGCTAGATCATCCTTGTGACTGTGAATCTGTGTTTGTTAATTGTATCATCCCCAGGCCATTCCTGGATAGGCAGTTGCACCTGGGTGGCCGGTGGAGACCAAAACCAGCAGGATGCAGACTCCAAATGGCTAAACAAATCTTCTGTAGTCACCCTGCAGTGATGGCTTTGAAGTCTACATCTCGCCACCAAAGCTTTTGAACTTACTAACTGGGTCTGGTTCTCCTTATCTAGGGGCCTTTGCAATGCAGAAGTCACCGGGCAAGACTTCTGGCCCATCTCGACCAAAGGAGTCAACTTGGCAGATTTCGAGACCCCTTCCCCCTTTAGATCAGATAGGGTGAGAGCTCCGTGGACCCCCAATAGGTAGGGACAACGACCGTCTTCAGCAGGAAGCAGATACAGAAGACGAGACCTCCAGCCCCTCAGCTTCCCATAGAGATTCGGGGGGGATCACGTCGCTCAAAGAAATGTGAGGAAGGCAGGTAGAATAGGGGGATCTCAGGACCCCTCCCATGAGACTTGCCCTGCTGGAATGGTCACCACTGCCCTGATACCACCCTCTCACTAGTAATCCCTGCCCCAAAGATAAGACAATCACAGGAGGTAATCGAATTCGGAAAGGAGACAGGAACAATAAAAGAAAGGTGATGTCACAGGCCTATCAATCAGACTTGTCAATCAAGAGACCCCACGCCCGGAGGTGTCTCCCCTGAAGACAGAATAAAAGCCCCAAAGCCTCATTCATCGGGGCTCCTGAGCCATTTTCCTGCTCGAGCTGCTCCTACCTCTTTGGAGTGTACTTTCCCCTCAATAAACTATCTCTTTGTTTCACCTCTTTACTTTTGTGTGTGTCTCATTCAATTCTTTGCTCGAGATATCAAGAACCTGGACGTCATGTCGACAAGGACACCCCATTTTCCAGTAACACAAGCAACCATAAAGTTGTGTCCCACTTGTCCATCCAAGTACCAACCCCAGGGCAACACCTTCCCAGGATCTGAGCAGCAGCTTGTAAGTCACAGTCCGTCAGGACTCACCTCCCAGTCCCTAAACGCTTCCTTGTGGCCACGTCCTGTTTGCCCTGTGCGTGCTAAGGGTAGGAGCTGCCTCAGCTCTTCCTTTTTGCACCTTCACCTTTCACACATCTGGGTACCCCCATTCCCCGTATTCAAGTCCCCTTCTTGGAGACAGCAGGCATGTTTTCTCTTTTCCTAACTGACTGATTTAGCAACCTGATCCCTAAGTCATTTTTCAGGATGAGAAAACTGAACTTTGGAGAACAAAAATAAGTCACATTACTGAAAGGCAGGACCAGACGGTCTCGAACCCAGGCCTCCTCATTGGCAGTCCCTGGTCAATCAGGGATATCACACTAGACTCATTGCCATGGAATCACAGAACTAGAAGGGCCCTCAGTAATCCTATTACTTAGGGAGGGGTTGGCAAAACTGTTCTGTATAAAAACAGGCTGTGGGTGGGGTTTTGGCCTTCAGGTCATAGTTTTCCAACCCGTAGTCTAGTGGTGCTCAGATACTGCCATGCATCAGAATTGCCTGGCAGTCTTGCTATAAATACAGATTTCTGCGCCCGCCCCCATTGTGATTTAGCAGATCCAGGGTAGAGTTCGAGAATTTGCATTTCCAACAAGGTCTCAGGTGATACTGATGCTGATACTATACTTGGAGAACTACTGTGATGATCTAACTTATTTTCTACATGAGGAGAAAAATGCCAGATATTGATTCAATTTCCTACACAAGGTAACACAGCCAGTATGTGAGAAGATTAGGACTTCAATCCTAATTTTATTTATCCTAAAAATACTGGGGATGCCAAAGAATGTATATACATTTTAAGAAATGTTATCTATGTACTACTTATTGAAGTTGCATTAAATTACAGTAGCAATGCATAGTGTGATGTTTGCTCAAAAGATGGCATTAATCAAATGAATGCTAGTGTCACCATGTGATAGGAAGGACAGTCAAAGAAAATGGCAGAAGCATAGTTGTCACTTGAGGAGTGAAAGATCATTTTGAAGTGCTATGTGACCTTGACTTCTACCTATGGGGGACCTTAAAGGATGCTGTGTACCATAGAAAAGTGGCTACACTGGCAGTACTTTGGGAAGAAATTGAAAGAGCATATGCAGTGGTACAAGCGGACACAAATGCTCAAGCAGTAGTTTGCTGTAATCAGAAGTGTCTGGACACTGATGGTAACCACTTTGAGCATCTCTTGTAATTGCAGAAGTCAAATGTGACTCTTACTTATCTTTTGTTATCAGTATATATTGAGTATTGCAATTTCAATACAGTCTTTTTCCTTGCTGAAAATGTGTATATATTTTTTGGCACGCTCTGTATGTATGAAGTTCTGACTATATCCTGGGTGTTGTGTTAGTTAGGTTCTGGTTATAAAAGGATGAATGAGACATGGGCTAGCAGAAGAGTGAAAGAAAATGAGATAATAGGTTAATATCATGTGTCTGACTCCTGGGAGCACAGGCATCAATGGGACCACAGAGAAGAAGTACTTGACTTCTTGAAGGAGATGACCCACATCCATCTTAAAGGAAAAATAGAAGTCAACCAGTCAAAATAAGAAGAAAAGAGGAAATTCCAGGCCTGGGGAACAGCTTGTGCAAGGCATGTGAGTAGCACATAGCATCATGCTTAACAGTAGGCATTCTGGCTCCAGCTCTTATTAACCACAGCCTACGTAAGTAATTCAACCTCCAAACCTCAGTGTCCCCTTCCAAAAATACAGACACTAAGAGAACCTACTGCATAGGGTTGATGTGTGGGCTATATAAAACGATGAATTTAAAGTACTTTGGCATAATGCCTGAAATACAATTCACCCTTAATGAACACGAACAATTGTTACTACATTGTTGTCATAGTACAGTTGTGTGTCAGGGCACAATACATTCACAGTCATGAATAGACCTGGAATATGAGGTGGGGGTGACACTACTGAGACAGGCAAGGCAAGACAATGAAGGACTGTTTACAAGTCTTTTTCTATGAAGGCCATAGGCACTCAGTGAAGAAACTAGTCAGAAAGTGACTTGCTAAAGTCTGCATTATAACTGAAGGAAGAGAGAATGATATTGATGGGTGATGTGGAAAACCAAGACAGAGGGGCAGATTTTAAAGAAAAGATGATGAGATCTGTAGAAATAAGTGGGGTATCTAAATGGAACTGTCCAGAACTCAAGATAAACCTTGGCTTTGCAAATCTGGGATCCCTCAGTTGGCAGCTGAATCCATAGAAATGAATTAAATGACACAGAGGTGTTCTACAGAGAGAAGAGGATCCACATCAATGCCTACCCAGTCAGCACTGAGAAGTGGAAGGGAAAACTCAAGAGGCATGATCCTTGCAGTTAAGAGAGAAGAGTTTCCAGAAGGAGATACAGTCAACAATACAGACACTCCAGAGAGCAAGCAGGATAGGGATCATTGAGTAACACCTGGATTTAGAAACAGGAGATGCAATTTTAAAATGGACTTTTATACTAGGTGGATTGCATCACAGACATTTCATAAAGAACAACAGAAGGCAAAGGTGAGAGGCAGTAATTAAAGAGCCAATATGTTTTTCCAAAAACAAACAAACAGAACACTCTCCTCCTGACACCCTCAAGAATAATGATTTTTAATATTTTACCTCACTTTTTGCCTTAGGACTTGTCCTCTGTGAACTAGTTCAGACTCCCCTCCCCAAACATCCTTCCTTGAAGATTGTCCCAGCCATGTTGATCATCTGTATTTCCCCATGTATACCATGACTTTTCAAACCCCTATGCCTTTGGTCATTCTGTTTGCTCAGGCTAGAACTCCTTGTACTTTCTCAAAAATAATGAAAAATGGTCATACTTTGATTTCTGTGCCATGCCAGGCCCTCTCACCTTGCCCACCCACCATTAGCCCCTGCCCCAAAACTTGCTTTTCTTCACAGCACTTTTTTACAAATTATATTGGGATTGTTTGTTTACCTTTTATCCCTGTCTCTTCTCTGGAATGCAAGTACCACACGTGAAGAACCACACCTATCTAGGTCTGTATTCTATCCAGTTGTACGTATCCAATTACCTCAATAAAGAGTTCTTGAATGGATGGAGGGAAGAATCTATCATGCTTAACAAGCATTTTTAGATGACTGAGACAAGGATCAGAAAACACATAAAGAAGCAATGCAAATATACTCGTGAGTTGAGTGAGATAAACAGAACTGACATTTGGAAGAGCAAATGGGAGTAGGGAACACTTAGGGGAGAGAAGTCACTGGGTACCTGCCACACACTCCTCATTAATACTCTATCCTCACTTGAGCATTAGGAAGTAGGCATTATTATTCCTGTTTCATGAATGAGCCCACAGAAGCTTGGAGAGGCTACTAATTTGTTGCCCAAACTGCACAGCTAGTAAGTAGCAGCCCTGAAATGTGCCTGATTCTGTAATACCATGACATTGTAGGATGCCACATGGCTTTCATTAATTAGATGCACAAGAGCAAACCGAATTAAAAATTAAACAAGATGTGAATAGAGATTCAGGGTCCATTAATTGATCTAGTAAAGGGCAACAGAACTGCTGCAGCCAGAGCAGGTGAACTTATAATTAAAAGGATGGATCATAATCAATCATTGTGTGGAAAGTATTGTGCAAAGCCAACAACCCTAGACTCTTTGATCATGACTCTGCCACTTAGAGCTGAGTTACCCTGTTCAAGTCACTCACCCACGTAGAGCCTTCCGGTCCTCACAAAGGAAAGAAATCAGATCTGTCCTGCCTGGCTACTTACCTCAAAGAGCAGGTATGACAACACATTCTGCAAGCATTCTGCAAACTGAAACAAGCTTTTTGTACCTAAGGGATGATTAATTCTAGGCCCTTTGACTTTCTGCCCCACTCTATACTCTTTAAACATTTTTTCATACAAAATTTTTGCTTATCCTTTTCTTTTTGGTCTTAATCAGACTACTGTGATCACAATTAAGCCCATGGTGTTTCTCTGATCCCTGTTTAGAATTAATTTTAAAGAGTCTCTTTCAAGAAAGATTTCAAATTTTATAGCAGAAATTTTGTCGGGGATGGGGGGGTCAGAAGGTCTGTTGTGCCTCAAATAAACAACTGGACCGTGTGAAAATAATTTTCCTTCTCTCTATCTCACTTTCTTTATCTGTAAAATGAGTTAAATTAAATGATTTCTATAATAGTTCCCAACTCTCACATTTTATGATTGTTTACTCTTCTGTAATGAATTTGATGTGTGAAACGTGGTTTTATCACCCCCATCTTTTCAAATTGGTTTTTAAGAATCTGGAGAAATCTTTATTTTCTTGCCTTTGAATTGATTCTGAGAATGAACATACATATTACACCTCTTTCTCTGTAAGTATCCTTATTATAGCATTAAAACCCAGGATTAGCAGCTTTCCCCTCTAAATATAATATTAGATTGATTCTACATTCTCTCTATTGACAAGAATTTTTAAGATACTTCTATTCCTCATAGTACCTTTGGTCAGCTGAAGGTTGACATAAAATTTCAGGGGAGTATGGTCATCTTAAACAGTAGGCACTTGCTTTAATTCAGGGAATGAAAGTGACATTGATTCTTAAAACTGAAACCAGCATAGGTCTCCACCCAAAGCTCAGACAAATGGAGGAACCACGCATGCTGTGATTGCCTCTGCTACCCATACATGGATGGGTAGAAAATACATGTATTTTTAATTACCTGTGGTTTCTGAGAGACCTAGAAATTAAATCTCTCCACATTAGAAAAAAGTTAATACCAGCTTGAGCTGCATCAATAGAAGTCTAGTTTCCCTGCCATGGGAAACAACTGACCCATTCCTTCTATATTTAAATTCAAGTACTTATTTCTGGGAATTGCATGGTCAATGTAAAAGTTACACACTGTCCAAAGAATAATGAATAGTATGGTGAGAGGGTCTGAAAGGCATACTCTCTCGCTTTAAAAAAAAAAAAAAGAAGAGGATTTTAATCCAGATAAAAAGTCCTTAAATAGTCATCAAGGGAGACACAATAGATAAATAGGAAAATAAAGGAAAAGAGATTTGGCTGAGTGGTACAGAGAAGGTCCTACACAATCAAGCACTCCTTTGTCAGAACAGGTAAGCACTGACTGGACACAGAACAAGGGTAAACAGAGGGTAGATGGCTGCCTATCAGAGATAATAAAATTGGGAAATAAGAAAGGTTTCTTATAACATTAAGATTCACCCGCCTCTTCCCGATTTATTCTCAAATGACCTCAAAAACCAATAGCTTAGGAAAACCTACTTTCTTTCTGTTGGAGAGAAAGTGTGGCTTTCACTGCTCATTTCTAAGCACGGAACTCTAAATACAAGTCAATGTCAGTTACATGGTCTATTTATGATCACTCAGTTTTGTTTTACATTAATGATGTCTTTTATATTAGAGGTACTTGGGCCCTTGGGTCCTCTTCCATCATAGTAATTTGCTTCTCAATTTGCCTTTAAAGTCTTCTCTTGTTCTACAGATGTTGAATATAAATCTCCAAATAGAGAATGGATGAAGAAACGTTCATTTCAGGTCATGATGGAATGGCAGAGACCAGATTACCCCCCTGCCTTAAACAATAAGAAAACTGGAATCAATATATTATAAAAAAATTGATTTCAGATATTGGACAACAAACCGTGCAGGACACTGAGCCCTGATAAAAGGAAAACAAACACTATGACTCATGTGAGTACCCAAGTCACTACCCGGAAAATATTTCCAGGCCCAAGCAAGGTGTGGGGGGTGGGGGTAGGTGGAAAGATCCAAACAGAATCTGGTGGTCTCACTGAGTTGAGGGGACAGATTTCAGAGTCTGGAGTGCTAAGGTGGCTAGAAATTATGGAGCAGTTTACTGAGAAGAGGGGACGTCACCAAGAAGGAATTCTAGAAATGCACAGCAAGGTTCCTTGAGTCCTTGACTGAGTATTCATCTTAGAATGTATGAAAAGAAACTACCCAAATCCAGGGAAGAACACTGGAAAGAAGTAGTCACAACCATTTCTGAAGCTCACACAGGGCTGGGAGTAGTTTGTATTCTCAAAATCCAAAGTGGAAATACAGATGTGTACAATACACAGAGCATCAGGCAGAATCCAGCAAAGAGTACAATCTTAGCAGTGGAGCTAAATTAGTCCTCAAATAAATGTTTCTCTGACAGGGCTTCAGAGGACCCAGAAGATTCCAAGTACTTAAATGTGTGCTAGAGCAAAATCCAGCACTAGAAAGGGAATGTAACAAAATCCAGAAATCAAAAATGTAAAATTTGCAGTATCTGCCATCAATTTAAAATGGCAAAGTCATATAAAGAAACAAGAAAAGAAAACCTATACCCTGGAGAAAAATCAATCAATGGGAACAGATGTAGGAATACGCACATATGGAATTTCCAAACAAAAACATTAAAACAGCTATTCTAAATTCTTTTCCATATGTTCAAGAGAGTAGAGGAAAACATGAGCATGATGAGAAGTGGAAACTTTAGTAAATACACAAAGGCATCTTCCAGAGATGAGAAATAAAATATCTGAAAGAAAAAAAAAGAGTATCTGAAATGAAAAATATGCTTTATGAGATGAATAGCAGACGACCCATGAATTGAAGAAATAGCAGCAGAAACTATGAACATGAAGTACAGAGAGAAAAAAAGAATTTAAAAAACTGAACAGAACCTCAAAGACTTGTGAAATAATGTCAAGCAGTCTAACATACATGTAATTAGAATCCCAGAAGTATGGTAGATGAAGGGTGGTGGTAAAAATAATGTAAAGAAATAATGGCCAAAAACTTTTCAAATTTTGCAAAGATCTACAAATCTAAGAAACTCAATGAGCCATGAGCAGTAGGAAATAAGGAAAACCATGATAAGAAGCATCATAACTATATGATGACAAGCTGTGATAAAGAAAAAAAATCTTAAAAGTGAGCAGAGGAATAAAAGATATATTATCAACAGAGAAACAAAGATAAGCATGACAGTGAACTTATTTAATACCATGCAAGACAAATGTCAGAGAAGCAATATCAAATACTCAAAGAAGGGAGATCCAAGATGGCGGAGTAGGTCAACACTGTGCCTGCTTCGTTCTATGAACCCATTAAAATTACAACTAAATTATTGAACAATCAACCTGGAGAACCATCTGAAGTCTAGCTGAACAGAAGTTTTGTAAGTGAGGATACAAAAAAGAAGAGGCCACGGCAAGAGTGGTAGGAGGGGAACAGACGTGAAAGGAGCCAAACCTCCAGGGGCGGTAGAGAATCAGAAGGGATGTCTCAGCTGAGATTCACAGCACCTGATCGTGAAAAACAGTGGGAACTCCAACCATCCGCTTGGCATGGAAGGTTGCAGGAAACCCAGACGTCCTCTTAAAGTGCCTGCGCAGATCCAGTCACTCACAGGTACTCACCCTGGGCTCCAGCAGAGGAATGATGACTCAGGGGGCATTGGAGGCATATGGGGGGGCAGACTGAGGTGTGTGGC
Source organism: Lyroderma lyra (assembly GCA_004026885.1). Taxonomy (NCBI): domain Eukaryota; kingdom Metazoa; phylum Chordata; class Mammalia; order Chiroptera; family Megadermatidae; genus Lyroderma; species Lyroderma lyra. The sequence continues at coordinate 215,777 of PVJL010001655.1, forward strand.
TTTGGGGTGAGGGCTGCAGAACAGTTGCCATTTTTCCTGGGTGAGTCCTCCTCCCATGAAGCATGATGGTGGACGCCATCTTTCCTGTGTTGCACCTGCTCCCACATGGCCAAATCTGAACCTGATTGGTCTGGTGAGTTCTGCTTGCTCCACCTTGCTGATTCACTGGGCCCCCACCCCACCAACTCTGCCAATGCCAGGGATACTTTCGCCGGTAAGCATCCAGCCCCACCTGCATTGCAAACTTTTTGGAGTGTCAAACAGAGGAAGATGGATGCAAGTTGACTTTGCTTACAGGTGAAATTCAAAGAAAAAAAGAGGCTAAACAGAATGGGTCATAGATATAGAAAACATTGGGTTTATTGCCAGATGGGAGGAGGTTTGGGGGAGGGGACGAAGGGGAAGTGATTGGGAAGGTCAGTTTGGTGGTTACCAAGTAATAGTTATGGGGATATAGGGGATAACATGGGAATACAGTCAACAATGTTGCAATAACTATGGGTGGTATCAGATGGGAGATTTGTTGGGGAGATGGAAGCAGGGTGGGAGGGGTGGGTGAGGAAGGGGAAGAAATCGAGAAGTACAAATTCATAGTCACAAAGCAGTCACAGGGATGTAACGTGCAGCATAAGGTATAGAGTCAATAACAATGTAATAACTATATATGGTGTCAATGGGAACCAGATGTATTGAAATAAGGATTCTGTGAGTTATGTAAATATCTCATCAGTATGCTGTACACCTGAAACCAATATAATATTGTATGTCAAGTGCAATTGAAAAATAAAAATAAGTGAGAAAAAAATACTAAAAGAAAAATATAATAAACAAACAAACCTGCAAACTAGAATTTGTTACCTGGTGGAAATACATTTTATAAATAAATGTTAAATAAAGTATTTTTCAGAAAAACAAAATATAGGTATATTCATTGCCAAAATATCTGAGATTATATATATGTATGTGTGTGTGTATATATATATGTATGTGTATATATATGTACGCGTGTATATATATATGTACGTGTGTATATATATGTATGTGCACGTATATATGTATGTGCGTATATATGTATGTATGCATGTTATGTGTGTATATGTGTATGTGTGCATACATGCATGTGCATATATGTACATGTGCATATATGTACATGTGTATGTGCATGTATACATGTGCATGTATGTATGTATGTGTGCATGTGTGTATATATGTGCATGTGTGTATACATGTATATATGTGTATATATGTATGTGTGCATATATGTATGTGTATATGTATATATGTATGTGTGTATATGTGTATGTGTGCATATATGTATGGCGTGTGTATATGTGTGTGTGTATATATATGTGTGTGTGTATATATATGTATGTGTGTGTGTATACATATACATATATATACACACACACACACACACACACATACATACATACATATATATATATGGAGGTTCTTTGATCAGAGGGGAAATGATGGTGGACGGAAATGTGGCTCTACCCAAAGGAATAAACAAGACCAGGGAAGTTAAACAGATGAACAAATATGAAAGACATTTTTTCTCATTTTAAATCTCTTTAAAAGATAACTGACTGTTTAAAGAAAAAATAACAATGTATAATAGGGTCTATAATATCTGTAGGAACAAAACGTATGACATCAATAGTACAAAGCCAGGAGAAGGATATTGGATGTATACAGTTCGAAGGTTCTCGTAAGAGAGTTTTCAAAATGCATGAAGCAAAAACTGATAGAACTAAAAGAAGACACATACAAATCCTCACAATGGGAGATTTCAACACTCTTAGTTTAACAAGTGATATAACAATTGATGACAAAATTAGTTAATATATGTGTTAGGTAGGAAGTTAGTCATGAGGGACAAGAGGGGCAAAAGGTCCACTCACGTCCACACCTGGGGGACTGCCTGGGCCCAGCCTCTACAGAAGTTAGCCTGGCCCATGATCCGCTATCCTCAAATTGAAATGATAAGGAAAAGAGAAATAACCCCACATATTCAACCCCAAGTCCTACTTCCCCAAACCAGATTATTATGCAGCTTTAGTTCTCTCAGAACCACAAAAGGGACTTCCACCCACAGATATAAAAACCTGCAAACAATATAAGGAGAGGCTGCTTCCCTCTCTTGGGTCAGCCCACTCCATGTCTTGGAGAGTACTTCCTTTATTAATAAACTCTTAATTATCCTACACTTTCAGGAACTCTGACTCTTGACTGAATTCTTTCTTCAAGACACAAGAACCAAGGAAAAATCACCATTTTCTAGTAACATATGGAAAACTTGAACACTTTCAACAAATGGGATCACAATGATATTTATAAAATACTCCACCAAACAATAGTAGAGTACACATTCTTTTCAAGTACATATGGAACATTTTCTAAGTAGACCATAACAAGTCTTAAAAATTTTAAGAAGTTTGAATATATACAAACAGTATTTCCGGTCATAACAGAAATGAACTAGAAATCAATAACAGGAATGTATCTGGGAAAATCCCGAAGTATTTGGAAATTAAATAGCAGAGTACCAACCAACCAATTGGTAAAAAAATTAAATCCCCTAGGGGAAAAATTATTTGAATTGAAGGAAAATTAATATATTAAAATTACTGGGATGCCACTAAGGTAGAACTGGGGGGAAATGTGTAGCATTAAATGTTTGTATTTAAAAAAATACAAGCAACGTTTCTAGCTTCCACCTTGGAAAAGACGTAAGTAGAAACAGGAGAGCATATTGAAGCTAAAGTAAAGAGGAGGAAAAGAAATGGATGAAATGGAAAATAAGAAGAATAAATAAAATAAAAAGACTGATAATACAAAAGAATAAATACGAAAACACAAAAGAGAACTGATGAGGATGTAGAGAACTGGAATTCTCACACGAGGGTGGGAATGTGAAATGGCACAGCCATGGTAGAGAACAGTTCACAGCTTCTTGTAAAATAAAATACACTTACCAATGACTCAGTGATCCCTCTGCTATCAAGATACATAAAAATGTATGTTCACACAGCAAGTCGTACTTAAATGTTCACAGCAATTTTATTCCAAAATAGCCCAAATCAGGAAACAAATCAGCTGTCCATCAGTAAGTGAACGTGTACACACACAGAAAAAAATCTGTTCAATCATATACAGAATGAAACACTGATACAGTCAGCCACATGGATGCACCTTAAAATCATCATGCTAAAGGAAAGAAATCATGCACAGAAGATTATATACGTATAGTCTACAGTTCCATTGATGTGAACCTCTGGAGAATGTAAAAATACATCAATAGAAAGCAGACCAGTGGTTTCCAGGGACCAAGACATAGGAGGAATTGACCCATTAACTACAAAGGGGGACAAGGGAATTCTCAGGGTGATAAAAATGTTCCCAGGACTGTTGGTCGCAGGGCTGTATATATTTGTCAAAACTCATGGAATTATACAATAAAAATTAGAGAATCATTTACTGTAAATGATGCCACAATAAAACATTAAGAAAAGACAGATTTTTCACAAGTCCTAAATTTCATATAGGATTTATAAAAACTCTCACCACCAACTTCCTTACCCACAATTCTTCTTTTAGAAAAATGCTGTATTTTAATAAACTTTTCACATAAAAGTAATGCCTGCTAATTATTTAAAAATTAGAAAATGCAGAAGTGTGCAAAAAAGAAAACCCTGTGACCCAGAGATAAACACTTTTTTAAATTTTGCTGTTCTTCTCCTCCAGTATTTTTTAGATAGTTATAAGAATACAAAGAAAATGGAATCATACTGTATATCTTATTTAATACCTTGCTTTTATCACTAAAACTATAAAGTTAAAACAACATATGGTATTTATTTTCTTGGTCAAAAAAATCCCAACCAACTATCTAGTTCATAAGTATTATAAAATAACTTTCTCCAACTTAAAGATCAATTTCAATTTAGTAATATTTTATGATGAAAAATTATTCCAAGTAAAAGGCAAGTCTGAAAAAGTTTCATTTGTTTTTATTTAAATGAAAATAAATGAGTTTTCAGGACTTGATTTCCATCTATAAACTGATACCCTCCCCTCCCCCAAATACAACTCATGTTTTTAAATTTTTTATTTCTTTTGAAGTACCTGAAAGGCACTTTGCTGAGAATCAAATTGGTGAGAAAAATGTCTTGTCCAGAGTTCATTCAGTTTGCAAAAGGCTTACCTGGGGACTCAGTCACTTAGCATCCTTGTTGTTGGTAGTGATGTGTGGGAAACATGTCATAAGTCACTCCATGATATGAATGCATCTGGGAAGCAGATGCATTTCCCTGGACCACGACACAAAGGAGCAGTACTTCACAGGTACTAACCAGACAGAAAGGAGCATCTGTTCATCGAGTAGATAAGTACTTTCAAGCACCAACTGTTAGCCAGGCACAGGGCAGGCGTCAGAGTGGATTGGAAAGATTATAGAAGACTGGCCCAGTAAGATCCTTTTACTATTTAGAACGTGATGATTATTGTAATGAGTCCAAAGAACGTTTAAGAGCTTGGAAGATAATCTGATCAATTCCAGCTGAAAATCAAGGAACTATAAAAGGGAGATCCTGATGCTGGGTGGCATGGGATGAGTCAGGTGCCAGCAGGCAGGGATAGTGGCATAGGAAGAGATTCTCAATGTGCTGAGGCATGACACAGCTGCCGCACTGAGGAGACCGAGGACATACTCAGGGAATAGGTACTTAGTCTGACAGCGGTAGTTACATGCTGGGAATTGTAACCGGTGAGCTCGGGAGCTGAGGCCAAATGACAGGTGGCGGTGGGTACCGGAAGAGGAGTGTAGATGTAAGGAATATGAGGTCATGGAGGTTTCTGATCTAGAAGACAACCGGACGTGACTGCTTTGGTTAATCTAGTTGCAATGGGGGAAAGCAATTGGAGCAGCGGAACAATAAAAACCATTTGGGAGTTTATCATAATGTTCTGAAAGTCTGAAATTCAAATTTCAGAAGGAATTAGCAGAAGGAATATAATGAAATGACAGGTGTAAGAATCATTTTGGAGTTAAAAGCTATGGTTTTGGGCAATAGATGGAGTTTAAGTGGCAAGAGTTAGCAAGAATCAAGGTTTGGAAAGCCAATGGAGCAGATATACTTCCATCCAACCCCTCCTATTCACTGAGCAATGGGTCTCCCCAAACCCAGGGGAGACCACAGGATGCTGAGAAGTCCTCTGGCAGAATGCTTAAGAGTATGAATTCTAGAGCCAGTCCTGGCTCTGTCATTTACTAGGATGTGACCCTGAGGATGATACTAAACTTCCAAATGCCTCCATGTCTTTATTGGTAAGATGAGGCTAATGATCATGACTGCTTCTTGGGATGGTTGTGAGGAATAAATGAGTAACATTTGTCAAATGCTCAGAATCCTGCCTGGCTTCAAGTTAAGTGGGATATAAATGTTAACACATGCAAATGCTTCTGTAGTCCCACATCACGTGAGTTGTCACAGTTAGGTGAAAGTCCTTCCATTTCTGTCCATCTCCTAAAATGTTGGCTTTTCTTAGTTTCTAATCTTCTATTTGTAAGCTATCCAGCTACTCCTCACTTAATGACCTACCTGCTTAATGACCACTTAGACTTACAACCAGCTCTCCAGCAAAAGGAATCCCCTGTCTCGAGCTTTGTCTCCTTCCTGCAGTTGGTTAGCATTCACCAGACGCAATCACACTCACGCAAGACTACGTATTTTGTTTATAAGTGTGGTGTTGCATTGATGTCTGCTTGAAAATGCATACCCTACAGTGCCGTGACATACCCCAAACACCTGCCTTTATGCTCCTCGCTCTCTGAGCAGGTTGCCTAATGACCTAGTCGTAGGAAAGGGACTGAGTTGTTAAGTGAGGAGTGCCAGGATTCTCTGTCGGCAATTCTGTTCACTTGGGGGTTTTAAATACCATTTGCACGGTGGCAGGAGGTGAATGTATACATCCCCTGAGACCTCTCTTCCTACCATGTTGCTTCCTCTTGACTATTTCACAAGCACATCAACATTAACATGGCAAAAACAGAGTATGAGACTCTCCTACCCCAAACTCCCATCTCTCACAGCTCACCAACCCAGACGATGGCACCACTGTGCAATGAGTCGTTCAAACCCCAGACTTACGTAAGGTTCCTCCTTCATGACTCTCTTTTCCACCCAGCCCGTCGGGATGTCCTGGCATCACTACCTCCACAGCATTTCCAGAATCAATGCCCTGCTCTCCTTCTTTACCCCTGCCTCTCTGCTTTTAGCCACCATTGTTTCTCACCTACGCGTCCATAACAGTTTTCTAACCGGTTTCCCTAAGCCCATGCATGCCCTTTCTTAGTCTACTTTCCCGCAATAGCTAAATTAATCATTAGAGAACAGATTGGTTATGCATGCAACTCCTCTGGTTAATACTTTTTTAATTACTTAGCACAGAATAAAGACTTAATCTCCATTTCTTACATGGCTTACAAGGCCCCTTCTTCCCAGCTCCTTTTCATGTTGCTCAGCACCTTAATCCCTTCCCTGGATTTCTCTATCATCCTCCAGCATAGCCTGCTCTCTCCTGTCTCAGTGACTTCCTGCTTGCATTCCATCTTGCTGGAACCTTCTCAGCTTGCCGGTCTGCTGCCCAAGTGCAGCTTACTCTTCAGGGCCTACTTCAAATGACACTTGCTCAGTAGAGCCTTCCTGCTCTTATTTTTTTCAGGGACCATTCATTGTAAACATGAATTTTGACTGTGTCTTTATTTGGTTGATATTTGCTTCCTCCACTAGACTGTAAGACCATATTGGTTTATTCATCACTATAGACCACCCCCTCTCCAGTGCTTTGATCCACATATATTTTTGATCCTATGAAAAAGAGAGAGGGAGGGAGGGAGGGAGGGAGGGAGGAGGGAGGCTGGGAAAGAGGGAAAAAGGGAGAAAGAAAGTAGTAAGGCAGGGATTCACCAACCCTCATTAATATGCATTGACTTTGCCTCTCTGGGACATTAAAATAATGGGGGAGTTGGGGAGAAAGAATTAATTTGATGAGAAAAGATGACTTGTTCAGGTCTTGGTTCATTATCCTTCAGGGCACACATATTTACTGTCTCTTCCATCCATGCGTCCCAGATATAATTACAGAAAAGATATTAGAAAAGGAATAACTATGTAACAACTCTGATAAATATGTACAAGTACCATTTGCAAGGCCAGGAATTTTGAGGAGTTTTCACAGGATATCAAGCAGATAGGATCAGATACAATAGGAGAATAAATAAATAACTAGGAGAGAGAATAAAATCCTTGCAGCAGTAATAGGCTTCCTTCCTCAATTCATTGGCTCCCTAGAGAAAGGCCAAACCTGCAGGCAAAACCTACGGACCAAGGCGTAAGTCAAACACACAGTTATAATTAGAGTTTAGCCTATGGAAGTGCTAAGCTGCTTTTTCTGCTCCCTCTTTGCATATTTATGCTAAGGCTGGATATGGCATTTTTTCCCAAGCTGGTGCCACGCAAAGGCCTTTCCAATAAAGCACAGATCAACTGTGTGCATGTGCGTGTGCAAGTGTGTGTGTGTGTGTGTGCGTGTGCATGAGCACGTGTGAGTGTGCGTCTGTGTGTGCATGTGCGTGAGCGCGTGTGTGTATGCATCTGTGTGTGCGTGTGCATGAGCGCGTGTGTGCATGTGTCTGTGTGTGTGCGTGAGCGCGTGCGTGCATGTGCACGTGTGTGTGCATGCGTCTGTATGTGCGTGAGTGTATGTGTGCATGTGTGTGTGCATGCGTGTGTATGCATGCGTCTGTGTGTGCATGTGCGTGAGCGTGTGTGTGTGTGTGCATGCGTATGTGTGTGTGCATGTGTGTGCGTGTGTGTGTGTGGAGAAGGGGGGTGGTCCCATCCTGGCACATGCCTGGGGCCACAGAGAGAAGCTGACCAAACGTAAGGTAACTTCACAATCAGCTGGCATGGACATGAGAAATAAGATGGGCAATTCTGCAGAGGAACGAAATGCAACTACACACACCTCCCCTTAAATAAAGACTTTTTACTTTGGAGACTGAAATTCACCAACTTGCCTTTGTATCTTCTACTCATATACCTTGAAGAGAAGATGGCCTAGCATCGTACTCCATTTTTAACCCTCTCATCCAAGGTAGAGACCTATCAGACCTGCAGAGGAAAACCATCCCAGTTCACAATACAACTCAACAACTAAGTCCTTTGTTTAAAACATACAACCAAGGACACGCAGATGTTTGAGAGAAATCAACAGCATTGAAGAGAATGAAGATTAACCGAGAGACAACATAGAAGACAAAACACAAAACAAAAACAAAACAAAAAAATACTTTATAAAAATCCAGTCAGTATCCTTGTAGAGATTTGGGAAGATAATGTATCTATAAAAAACAAAAGTAACTCATAAAAGAAGATAAATCAAAAAACAAAAAACAGTTTTTAGGAAAAAAATATGACTGCCACATTTAAAAAGTTCAAAGTCCTGTACAAATGAATGGACACTGCTGAAAGCCAAAACAGAAATATGGAGTAAAGAAAATCTGCTAGAATTTAATATAAAAAGACACAGATAGAAATGATGAGATCAATAAATAGACATGGAAATTATATATGGAAAGAAAGGAAAAGTTTAGAAGACAGATTCCAATATTCCAAAACTTGACCAGAATGGGAGAGCAGAAGGAACAGATGAGAGAAGATACTAAAGGAAATAATAGAAGAAAAGTTCCTAAAATAAGAAGTGACTTGAATGTTAGTTTATTCAGTCAATAAGATTCAGTGAGCTCTTTTTCTCTGCTGGGCACTGTTCTTAGCATTCACAGATCAGTGAACAAAACAGAAAAATACCTCTGCCCTGTTCGTACCTGCCTTTCAGCATGCTGAGCACAGATATGAAAAAAGACAGATATATTTAGCTACATTTCAAGACATTTCTGAATTTCAGGGATAAAGATAATGTCCTCAAAGCTAGTAGGAGCCTGGGTTGGCGAGAGACACATCTACACAGGCATCAGACTCATCTTGGCCCCTGTTGGCAAGTTGAGTGTGGAGTAATACCTAGAAAAAGCTGAAGGAAGCTAACTTGGAGACAAGAATCCCATTACCAAACAATCATTGAAATGTGAGGGCAATCGAAAGACCTTTCATTGAGGGGTTCCCTGGTGGTGTAGTGGCTAGGCTTCGGCGCTCTCAATGTTGCAGCCTGGGTTCGATTCCCAGCCAGGGAGCTACTCCCCTCCCCATAAAAGACCCTTCATTGAACATCTGAGGACTCAGAAAATCACCCATACATCCTTTCTGTAAGAAAAAAAAAAGCAAAATGTAAATACAGAGTTCAGAAAATTATAAAGTGAATCCAACAGTATCACATTATATATGACCAAAAGTAGAAATAACCCAGGAGGTTAAAAAAAGGCCAGTTGGATAGCTGAATGAGAAGCTTAGAAAGCAGTCTACATTAGAACAGAAGGTTAGAGTGCTCCAAGAATGTCTTCAAGAAAATGCAGCTGCCATAACACAAAGTGTTTAATTAAAACCCAGAATTTATAAATATATTGTGATACCTACATATTACAGCATGACATATTACATGTAATGTATCATATTACATTTTCATACTGATAAGATGACAGCATAATTTCTTCTGATTATTAGCTTGGGTAATATTTTCCCAAGAAAAATAAATGAAAGAAAGTTATGGCCTAAATATAAAACTTTAAAAAATGAGGCATGAGTCTGAGCAACTGCCACAGTGTTAGAAAGAGCATTAGGGGTGGGAGTGGGGGGTCAAATCTCCATGAGTAAAGCAGATGGCCTGAAATATTAATGAAATATGAGGGAGGACCCCCCAAAACCAGAATTTATTTATAAAAATTACATATTTATTCTTCCATGTTTAAACTTCAGTCCCTTCAAAGCACTCTCCGTTGAATGCAATACACCTACTCAGAAGCTTTTCCTACTGCTCACAACAGTTTTTGAACTCGTTGATTTTGATGCTTTTTAGTGCTTCTGCCATTTTTTGTTTCACCTCTTCAACATCAGCAAAACATTTCTCTTTGAGGACGTTTTTCTTCCAGGGAAAGAAAACGAAAGTCCCTCAGGGCGAGATGGGGTGAATAGGGAAGGTGGGACATGGGGGGGATCATGTCGTTTTTGGTCAAAACCTTCTGGACACAAAGTGCGGTGTGGGCAGGTGCATTGTCATGCCACACGCTGTTTGTGTCAATCACCCATCATGAAATGGGCAAATGTATTTAAGGAGTCTCCAAAAAAACGTGCCAAAGCCAAACGCAGCCTCTCACACTCCCAGCAGGTACATGGATGCAGAGGGGCTCCTAGAACACTTACCTGGTGGGGAAGCCGGTACCACAAGGGGCCTGCCCTCCAAAAGATAATTCCAGTTTTTTTGGGGGGGGTCCTCCTATGTAATAGGTTTATAATGGATATTAGCTACAACTTGTGAATCTGCAGTGCTCAAAAAATGGGATGGTAGACCTGCTCTAAAGCTTGGACAATGAGGACATAACTGACTGGAAGAGGCTGGGACCAGTGCTAGAGATTTGGGAGTTCTTCCCATAAGGCTGGGGCCCACTGAGGCTGTGAGAGGAGCTGAGAAGGCAAAGGAAGAGGCTCCAGAACACCATCCATGGAGGTTATGTGAGAAGAGTAGGCACGGAAGGCTGCAAAGGAACCCTAATATCTAAAAACTGATCTAGAAATGTGCACTCTTCCAGGAAGAAGGAAGTATCTGACAGTAGAATCACTGGTGATGGAAGTCCAGGCTGAAAAGGAGCCAATGGCTTAGCATTTGGCTAAAACTGTGAGAGGAGGAGACAGTTTGCAGGGCAATTTGCCATTGGAATGCAAAAATCATCACAGTCTTACAGAGGCATGGAGTGGGCTGCTAGGAGAAAGGAGGAACTCTTCCCAGCCCTTATCATCACACTGGGCCTTGCAATCCAGTCTGGGGTGGGAGAAGGCGTAGTTGGCTCCCTTCTATAGGCACTCCTCATTTAATGACCAAATTCCGTTCCTTAAGGACCGAGTTCCATTCCTATGACTAGGTCATTTAGCAAACTGGTCCATAAACGAGGAGCTTAAAGGCGGATGTCTTGTGGTGTGTCATGGTGCCACAGGGCATGCATTTTTCAATAGACATCATGTGACACCACTTATAATCAAAGCACGCAGTCTTGCATGACCGCAAACGCTTTGTGTAGTGAATACTGACTGACTGCAGGAAGGAGACTGGGACTGAGGAAGGGGATTCCCTGTGCTGGAGAACTGGTGGTACGTCTGAGTGGTTGTTAAACAGCCGGGTCATTAAGTGTGGAGTAGCTGTATTGCCCAATCTTCAAAGTAAAAACATCCCATGCTGAGTATTTGTTTCTGCTCCTTAGTCTGTCTTTTTGAGCATGTGGCATTCAACAACACTGCCCACAGGCACCTCCCAGTCATCCTTTTGCAGGTATAAGAAAGAGGATTCCTGGTTGGGGGTTTTAGTCTTGCTGCCTTTGATTATCTTCCACCTGACAACAAAAAAACATGTATAACCTGAGGGTGAAGCATCCTGCTGGGTATTCTGTAAACATCCCATTATCACACAACAACTCAATGAGCGGTATTTACCCTCACAAGGTACCTGTCCACAGCTCACCAAGCTGCTTTTCCTTAAAGGTATATCCTCCATTGCTTGTGGAGGTAACCCAGGCCTGTCTTCCAAATGGGGGGCTTTGCCAGGAGGAGGGAAGAAAGGATGTTCAGCAGCTGGGAAGCCAGGGGCTAATGAGGCCAGTGCCCAGCCCGCAGCACTCAGAGAAACCACGGTGTCATTGCCAGGGGCAGCCCCCAACTCTGTGTTTGGATCCCCCGCCCCTCTGATGGGTTCTCAGTGACCGTGATGCTACTGAACCTAAGGCTGGCTACAGTGACACGCCTCAAGTATTTCACTCTGCAGATTATTTTTTTTAAGACCTCCTGTCTAAAAAAATAATGATTTTTCTATAATAACCAAATGGTATTCAATAACAATCATTGCCCTTTAGTTTTAAAGCAACTCACTTAAAAATTTCCATGATAAAGGCATTATTCCAAATAATTTAAAAATTTCAACAAGAAAGGCATTATTCAGATTCAATAAAATATTTCATGTATGAACTGAAAGTTGCACTTCCTATAAAAAAATAGTGTACCTGGCAGTTCGCATTCTGGTCTAGGTGTTTAAATTTTAAGTGGAAATAAAAACTCCAAATTCAGGACTGCCAATTCTGAACCCTTAGGAACGTCCGGAACGAACACACGTGGCTGAGTCGCTGCGGGTTAGAGGCTGACTGAATCTCAGAGTCCCCCACTAACTCCTATGTGGAGTACAGCGCCTAGGAAAGGACAAGAAATGGAAATGTGCTCCTTTAAAGATTATGCATATATTATTACAGGAATTGTTGGGAGCTTACACCCACACAATATTTTTTCAGGGAGGAGTTATTACTGGCATTGTTAGCATTTCCAGCACAGGGGGCTAATAAGAAGCAGGACAAACTTGTGGTGGGTTTTATTATGATTATTCCATTGGCTACAGACAAGGTGCCCCTTCCTGCCTGCACCCAGGGTGGACTTTGGCCAATGAGCCTCCCTAGGGACGCCTCTGACTAGGGAGGTCCTGAAGCTCCAGATGTGTTTCCCAAGTGGTTGGTTGGCTAGAGCCAGCTGTGCTGACTGGACCAGGGGTTAGTGTGTGGCACCAGGAGAGCCTGTCAAAACCTCTGGGAAGGTTTGGTGCACAAGCCTGCCAACAGGAGTGGTCCAACTGGATAGCCGCAACCCGATCCAAACAAACCTGTTTGTGGTGGCGCATACCTGCATCCTCACACTCAGGTTGTATCTTGGCACACCACATGCTCTTGTTAACATCTTTAAAGGGTTTACAGGGCCTCCTTGGATTAGAAGGAGGAGGTATTGGGAACCCAGAGGATTGGTATAACTGAGCCAGTTTCTTCCTTGCAGCCTTAAATAGCTAAATGCAATGTTGTGATAACAAAAACAGTAATATTTTTGTATACTTTCAAAGTCTCTAAGACACCTGTAGATCTAATACATAATTTTATTTTTACAAACGTATTTCTGACATAGGTTTTACTGTCCTTATTTTACAAATAAATAAACTGAGGCTCCGAGAAGGGAGGTGGTTTGCAGACATCATACAGTTAGTTGATGTGTGATGAGGTAGGACCCACAGCTTTAGGGACTGTCACAGATGAGATGAGGACTAGGAGTGCTCACTGCTTACAAGAAGGTTATAATCTCTAATTTAGTAGGTCAGATTCCATTGCATTTAATCCATGAGAAATGCGCTTTTCCATCATGTCTATCTTGCAGACTCTCACATCTTTTAAGACATATCTCAAGAGAAGTTTTCATCTGCAAAGTCTTCTCTGGCCCCAAAGTCACAGTTAGTTGCTTTCTCCTTTGCCTTCCCACTCTAGTCTCATGTCCCTTACCAGACTAAATTGTAATGCCTGATTTGCATGTCTGTCTTTAAACTTGCCTATGAGCTCCTTAAAATCAGGAGCATTCATTTATTTGGATCCCCAGTGTCTAACACCTACCAGGCTGAGAGCAAATTTTAATGGTTACACATCCCAATTTCTACGAAATAATATAACTAAGACATTTGTAACTGAGGGTGAGTCAGTGTAACATCGCCCCCCTGTACTGAGAAGAGTATACCCATTGAGTTCCATTTGCTTTCTCTTAGAGATGAGAGATCAGAAATCTAGTGAGACACCCTGACATCACTATTTCCAAACACTGGTATTGAGAACCTAATGATATTATCCTATGAATAAAATCAATATTCTATTTTTAATGCTGCTAAATATATCTCCCAAACCAATCATATATCACATTAGCAAACTCTTGGAGACTATTGGAGCCCAAATGGGTCTTTGAAGACCCTGTAGCTCAATATGCAGATGTTATAACTAAGGAAATCCAAACCGTGAAATACTGACTTGCCTTAGATTTCACAGAAAAGCCAAGCCAGTGAGCACCTTCCAATATAACCTTGCTGCTTCCATGGCCCAAACAAGGAAGACTGTTAAGGACAAAACCAAGTTCAGGGGCAGAGAGCTGGTATGCTCACCCACCGATTCCCTGCTCAAGGAAATTCAACTGATAAAACCAGAGCCTGCACAGTAAGCACTGACCTCCTCCAATAGCAGAGCATTATTCCCTCTATCAAACAAATAGGCCCCAGCTCCCTGTAAAATGCAAGTTTTGTCCCTTAGAGACATTAAAATAAAATGTTATACTCAAACAAAAAGGTTTGCATACACTTCTCTAGCAAAGAAATTGATGTCATAAAGTAGAATATCATGAGGGGCTTGATTTTAGAACCTCTGACCTTCAGAATTATAAGATAATAAATCTGTATTGTTTTGAGCCTCTGTTTGTGTCCATTTGTTAAGCAGCTGTAGGGAACTAAGACAATGACTAAGATAGTGCTCAACTGGGGTGTATCGAAGGATCCCAGAGGGTAAGTAAGCTTAGGAGCTGTGGCCTTCTCTTCCCTTCCGTGGGAGACTGAACAGGGGTTGGGGTGACTGTGTGTTAACTCCCTGAGTGGAGAAAGCCCGTGTCCTGAGCTACGCTTGACACCAGTGTCAGCAGAGCCAGTGGGTCAAAGGTGGAGTAGGAGGTCAGGAAGGTGGGGGCAGGCCAACACTGAGCCTGACCCGGAGGCCAAAAGGCAAGGTCAGTAAACACAAGGACACGGGCCTGAGCAGGGAGAAGCACATGGAGGCAGTCTGGGGCCGCAAGGGCCAGGGAGATGAGGGTGGGGGAAAAGGGTACAAGAGCGACGTGGGGTGGCACCTGGGTGAGCCCCCTGAGGGCCGCTGTCCACAGGAGCCTCCACATACCTTGTCCTGTCACCTCACTGCTTCTTTCCTACGTCTCCATGTGGAGAACAGCTCTATTCTCCAACTCGTTGCCCAGGTCAGAAACCTGGGAGTCATGTGTGAAATCCCTCCCTCTCCCTCACCCCTCTCATTTGTTACACATCTGGGGACACTGGCTGAGAAATTAGAGGTGGGGTGGGGGGAGAAAGCTTTGGTTTTCTTCTGAGGATACTCTTCATGTAAATGGTAACACTCGCCATACCCAACCCAAAGAACAGGATTTCCTACTTATCAATTTGAAGAGGTTAGACCAGAACAACACCCACTCCGTCTTCGGGACCAGACTATGATCAATCTGCATGAAGCATTTTGCAGCCTTTTGTGGTTTTCTGCTAGATGAAGGCAGGAGGGGCCCTGTGGTTGGCCAAATGCTAAGAGGGCCCCCCACAGTCCTGCCTCCTGGTGAACACATGCTATGTGATTCCTGCACCTCGAGTATGGGAGGGATTTGTGCATATGATGGAATTGCTCCTATGATTAGATTACAATACACGAAGGCTGTCCAGCACGAATGACCCCAGGCAGGCCATCCTAGGAGGACTGCTGGGACAGAATAGAGCTCATGTTTCAGCATGAGTCTCTAAGAAGCTCCAACAAGTTCGAGGTCACCTTTTTGTTTGAAATCCCAGCTCCTAGCATAGTGCCTCTTCTAGAGACAATGCCCAGTTTCCCTCTGTTTTGGACAACTGGAATGGGAATAGACAGTACTTGGCACAAATTTTTCTGAAATGTGTTAAATATGTGTATATATTTATGTTAAATTATAAATGTGTTATGTACACATGTGAAAGAGATATACGCGTATACTTTAAATGCTACTAAATAAATGCCATGATGAACCCAATTTTTTTTTCCTTTCAGCTTTCACAGTCTCAGTATAGGTGCTTACCATCTGTTGCCTGGATGATAAAAAAAAAGAAAGAAATCACCTCATGGATCCTTCTGCCTCTTATGTCCTCACTGAAATACAATGTGTCCCCATTACTGTATCTGCAGCTAGCTTTTAAAATATACATCTGATTGTATCTCTCCAGAGCTCAGAAATGTCTTCTACTTTCTCTGTGTTTAAAGGGATCGCATCTGAGCTCTTGAATGTAGAACACAAAGAGTTTCCAGGCCTGGGCTCTGACCACCTCTCTGGCCTTTTCACTCATCAGGCTCTATTATACACACTCCAAAGTACCCAGCTATGCGGAAGCCCAAAGTGCATTTTCAACCCTCTCTGCCAGTGCTGTTGACCTTGTATTCCCCACTTTCTCCTCCCTCTCCCCTTGAAGAGAGCCTGAGCATTGTCGAGACCCAGTTCCAACTTCCTTCCTTCCACGTTACGCTAAGGAACCTGAATCTGGAAGAAGACATTGGCGGCAAGTGACAGAAAACCTAATGTTCAAGAGGCTCCAACAACAAGGGGTTTGCAATCTCGCTTAAGAAAATCAATGCTGAGGCAGTTCCATAGTTAAGTCAATGCTCGAGGGGGCCACAGAAGATGTGGGTGCTTCCCAACTCTCGGTTCTGCCATCCTCAGGGTGGCTTCTGCCTCCACGTTCGTTCAGCTGGCTTTTCCTCACAAGCCATGGAAAGAAGACAGAACTGTTTATCACATGGTCATGTGTGTATCAGTGCACGAGTCAGGGTTTTCCAGAGAAGCTGAACCTATTGTGTGTGTGTGTGTGTGTGTGTGTGTGTGTGTGCAGAGAGAGAGATTTATTCTAAGGAACTGGCTCATGTGATCGTGGAGACTGACAAATCTGGAATTTGCAGAGTAGGCTGGCAGGCTGGAGACCCAAGGACGTGCTGACGTGGCAGCTCCAGGCCAAAGTCTTCTGCAACCAAAATTCCCTCTTCCTCAGGGAACCTCAGTCTTTTTCCCTGGACGACTTCAACTGATTGAACAAGGCCCACCAACAGTATGGAGGCTAATCTGCTTTACTCCACAGTATCTACTGATGTCAATGTGAATCTCATTTACAAACCATCTTCAAAGAAACATTTAGAATAATCTCTGAGTAAGTAGCTGAGTACTGTGGACTAGCCATGTGGACTCATAAAATTAGCCATTATGATGTCTAAATCAAACATTGTCAAGAAAGAAGCCGAAATCACCCTGATTGGTGTGGATATTAGCCAAGAATAACCTTCTGGGGCTGGGGAGGGGCTCCTTCCCTGAGCACATGGCTATATGGAGGGGAAAGTCTCACAAAATCAGGGCTCTGCCTGCAAGGCAGACTGGGTTATGGGTGGGATTGGCTGAAACGATGGGTTTGAGCAAGTAAACAACAAAGTCTGTTAAACACCAGGCAGGCAGAATCCCGGTACTCTGTGCCCTCCTTTACATGTTCTATAAACTCTAGTAGAGCCCTTGTTACACTGAGTGATGGGTTTATGGCTTATTTTCCTCTTTAGACTGTGGATCCACCCTTGGGTGTGAACCATGCATCGGATACCTCTTTATCAACAACTCAAAATATTATGGCTACTCTATAAATGCTACTGAATTGACCAAAGTTGGCTATTTTGGTGCTAAATCAGCCTGCGTTTGCTATTGCTACAGAAACCATGTATTTCTATTCACCATATGCTTTGTTGAAGTCACAGCTGTTATGCCAACTGACCATTATTTCTAGATATTCTTATAAAGAACTTATGGGATAGTAAAGCTTGTCCAAGTAGCCCAGCCATAATGAAGTTTTCTTTTCTTTCATACATCCATAACCTGGAAAATAAAACCCCTCACTGGTAAAAAACAATCTTAACCTTATGCTCAATAATGATAATAAGAGATAAAGGGTCCATTGTTTGCCCTAAGCACCAGCTCAGAAAAAGTAGGTCATCTGGAGTCTGTCAGATGCTGCTAGAGCCTCAGGTCCAATAACTTAATTCAAAAATTCTCATGACTCCTATCTTTTTAAACAGAGTTGGAATTTCCAAAAGTTTAGCAAGTGAATTAAATATTCAAATGCCCGCCTTCTTCACCGGGAAGCCAGAGGTCTTCAGGACTGTGAAATCCAGAGGATGATAACGTCACCTCTCAGTTTGCCACTCTGTAGAGACCCACTGAGCGTACAAATTCCAAGAACATTTACTAAGCACCTACTATGTTCTAGGCGTCATGAGAGACTTTCACTTGCACTAATACACTTGAAAAATGTTAGCCCCCTGCCTTTGCTCAAGCAGAGAAGTATCAAATACCCAGTCATGGCATTACTGGTTAAAGAATCGTAGTTACAAGCAAGGACCACTGATATGTACTGATTCCCACCAAGCACATTACTGTTAGCACTTCACCTGCATTATAGCATTTAATCCTCACCAAACGTCCTGAAGCTGAGGTGGTCCTCATCTCCATTTGAACAGATGAAGACCCTAGGAGGCTGGGAGTAGGTAGGCAACCAGCTGGCAGTCCCACCACGAGGAGTATCCATGGAACCCAGACTAAGTTCCAGGCCTGCCTGGCTCCAGAGTCCATGCACAGAACTCCACACCTACTGCTTCCCACACAGCAAGTTTCACACATATTATCTCATTCAAAACTGCAAGTGAAGGAAAAGTTCAAGTCTTTTAAATCAACACATAAAGGGAAGGAAAAGCATCTTTCCAGTGGTTATGAGAAGTAACAGCAAACTCAAAACAAGGTGCGCCTTGGATACATGGAAAGAATGTGTCAACGGAGGGGAAAACGTCAAAAAAATGTGGGCAGAAAAGCAAAATGCCTATCCAGTATTACCCAAGAGCATTTTTGTCACCGCAGAGGATATTAGTATTTTAGCAAGACATCTTATAACCTGGAGGAATGCCCCTTGTTGCTCTCATTCCATAATCACAGAGCACAAGAATACCATTATAAATGTAATTTCTGGGATAGTTTGAATATAAGCAGCAGATTCCTCAGAGAAAAAAAGATAAGCATTCTATCCATTGGAAAGGGACACTCCCAATTGTCAATATAAAATGTCATGTATCTGTGCATCCTGTATGGACATACGCGTAGCTTGTGCCCATAAGGTTGTCATAGATTATTCGAAACCTAATTTCTGGGTGAATTAACCAAGTCCAGTTTCCATCCCACTGAGCCAAGACATAAATATGTACCAGAGTAGATTTATCAAATTAATAATACTAATTGATGAGGCCATTTGGCAGTGAGCTGGCTTTTCCCTGGATCTCCCATCTTGCTCATCATGCCTGCTTTCCTCCGATTAGAAAGCTCCAAGAGCATGTATTATTGTCCCACACAGCAAACGAGAAAGCTGAAGCTCAGAGGGGTTTAGTGACTTGCTTAGCTCTGCACAGCAATGAACTCTACAAGAGCACGGGAGAAGACGACATCAGAGTCAAGAACGAACATGGTGACCGGGGTGGGGGCACTGCTCTTCCCACTTGCCACCAAATACAGACGTCCACTGACACTCACGTCCTCTGTTCTCAGTGTCTCCTCTGGACAGCTTTGTTTCTTATCCTCTCTCTCATCTAAGCAGTCAAAACACTGCAATATCTCACCCGCCGTCCCTTCTATCCTTCTGTTTAACACTGTTGCTCTTTCCCTTGCTTCTCTCCCCACTTAGAAGCCTTTGGTTGTTTTGTTTTGTTACAATTTTTTGCTTTTATTTTTCAATTACATTTCACACGCAATATCAGTTTCAGGTGTACAACATAGTGATGAGTCATTTACACAACTCACAAAGCCATTACCTTGATGGATCTGGTGCCCGTCTGACATCACACGTAGGGCATTGCGGCCTGTGTGCCCCAGGCAGTGCTACACAACCCTGTGACTGTCATTCGTACTTCGTAATCCCTTCCCCCTGTTCATCTACCCCTTCAACCCTCCTCCCATCGGACAACCAGCATAATGTTCTCTGTATCTAGGAGTCTGTTCCTGTTTGTCTGTCTATTTTGTTCTTTAGATTCCTCAAATAAGTGAAATCACATGACATTTGTCTTTCTCTGTCTGGCTTCCTACACTCAGTGTGATACCCCCTTTAGGTCCAACCAGGCTGTGGCAGATGGCAAGACTGCATTCTTTGTTTATGGCTGAGTAATATTCCATCACACACACACACACACACACACACACACACACACACACACACATATGTGTGTGTGTGTGTGTGTGTGTGTGTGTGTGTGTGTGGATATGTATATATATGTATGTATCACCTCTTTTTTTTACATTTGATATCAATTTATATTAATTTCAGGTATACAGCATAGTGGTTAGGTGTTTATATAATGTACAAAGTGATCCCTCTGACTAGTCTAGTACCCACCTGGCACTGTACATATACTACCCTATTATTGACTATATTCTCTATGCTTTATTTTGCATCCCCACAATGGTTTTGTAATTATGAATTTGTACTTCTTGATCCATTCACCTTTTACCCTGCCCCCAGTCCTCTCCCAACTGTCACGTCAACAAATCTGGTAGCCACCTGACACCACCCATGGTTTTCACAATATTATTGACTATATTCCTTATGCTATACCCTACATCTCCTTCACTACTTTGTAACAACTAATTTGTGCTTCTTAACCCCTTCCCCTCCCATCTGGCAACCATCCAAATGTTTTCTGTATCTGAGTTTGTTTCTGTTTTGTTTGTTTATCTTTAGATTCCACATATAAGTGAAATCAAATTGTATCTGTCTTTCTCTGTCTGACACTCCACTCAGCATAATACCCACCATGTCTTTTGATTAGAGCTTTTAATCCATTTAAATGGAAGGTAATTGTTAACAGATATGTACCTACTGCCATTTTATTATGCATAATTTTGCTCCCTCCCCCTCTCCATCTTAAAGTAGTCCTCTAATATTCCTTGTAATTCTGGTTTGGTGGTGATGAACTCCTTTATCTTTTTCTTGTCTGGGAGCTTTTTACTTGTCCTTCGATTTTGAATGATAGCCTTGCTGGGTAGAGTAATCTTGGTTGTAGGCCCTTGATTTTCATCACGTTTGAATATTTTCTGCTAATCCCTTCTGTCCTGCAAACTTTCTGTTGAGAAATTAGCTGATAGTCTTATGGGAGCTCCCTTGTAGGTAACTAACTGCTTTTCTCTTGCTGCTTTTAGGATTCTCACTTTGTCTTTTACTTTTGCCATTTTAATTATAATGTGTCTTAGTGTGGATGTATCTGGGTTTATCTTGTTTGGGACTCTCTGTGCTTCCTGGGCTTGTATATCTGTTTCCTTCACCGGGTTAGGGAAGTTTTCAGTCATTATTTCTTCAAATAGGTTCTCAATTCCTTGCTTTCTCTCTTCTCCTTCAGGTACTCCTATGATGCAAATGTTGTTACACTTGATGTTGTCCCAGAGGCCCCTTAAACTATCCTCATTTTTAAAATTCTTTTTCTTTTTGGTATTCTGATCAGATGTTTTCTGGTACCTTGTCTTCCAATCCACTGATTCAATCTTCTGCTCCATCTAGTCTGCTGGTGATTCCTTCTATTGCATTTTGACTTTCAGTTACTGTATTCTTCATTTCTGATTAGTTCTTTTTTATGGGTTCTATGTCCTTCTTTATGCTTGCTATCTCTCTATTGAAGTTTTCACTAAGTTCCTTGAGAACGCTTATAATCATCATTTTGAGCTCTGTATCTGATATGTCACTTGTCGCCATGTCATTTAATTCTTTTTCTGGCATTTTCTGCTATTCTTTTATTTGAGATGTATTTCTTTGTTTCCTCATTTTGGATGCCTTGCTGTGTTTGTTTCTATGTATTAGGTAGATCTGCTATATCTCTCAGTTTGCTGGATAGCCTTATGTAGTAGGTGCCCTATGGGGGCCTGGTACCATCTCCCTGGTCACCTGCACTGGGTTCTCCTGTAGATTCTGGTTTGCTGCTAGTGCTGTGCCTGAAGTTACTCAGCAAAAGTCTCAGAGCACACAGATGCTGGTTGATGCCCAACTGGGGCCTGTGGACTTAAATAGTTTTCTAAGAAAGATTGCAATGCAGGTGGGGCTGGCTGCTCACCAGAGAAAGTGTCTCTGGTATTGGTAGAGTTGGGTGGGTGGGGGATCCCAATGAGTCAGCAGGGTACAGTAAGTAGAGCTCACTAGACTAACCAGGTTCAGATTTGGCTATGTGGGAGTGGGCACAACACAGGAAAGATGGTGTCCACCAGCAGGCTGCATGGGAGGAGGGAGCACCCAGGAAAAGTAGCAACTGTCCTCCAGCCATTGCCCCAAAGCCATACACCTCAGTCTGACCCCCTGTATGGCTCCCTGGCCCCTGAGTCATCGTCCCTCTGCCAGAGCCCAGGGTGAGTACCCGTGAGTAACTAAGTCTGCACAGGCACTTTAAGAGGACATCTGGGTGTCCCACAGCCTTCTGTTCCAACAGGATAGTAGGAGTCCCCACTGTTTTTCACAGTCAGATGTTGTGGGGCTCCTCTTCCCAGCACCAGTGCTCCGGGCTGGGGAGCCTGGTATGGGGTTGTGGTACTTCACTCCTCTGTGGGGGGGGGGACCTCTGTAGCTGAGATATTCCTCCTGATTTTCTACTGCCACCGGAAGTTTGGTTTATTTTGTGTCTGTGCCCCTCCTATCAGTCTCAATGTGACCTCCTCTTCTTTGCATCCTTAGTTATAGTTTCTGTTCAGCTATACTCTAGATGGTTCTCCAGGTTGGTTGTTCTATTATTTAGTTGTAATTTCAATGTTTTCACAGAATGAAGCAGGCACATCTTAGTTCCTCCTTCCCCATTAAAATCATGAGACAGCAGAAGGGTGTGGTTCACAATTAGGATAAGAATAGAGGGGAAAGGTAAGGACCTTCCACCTTGCTTTTAAATTGAAGTCACAGTAGATTTCTGGCTCCAACTTATCTTCCTTTCTCCTCCCCACCCCCATGCTGGCAGCATCCACTTGGCCTGTTATTTTTAGCTGGTGCTTGGCCCAATCTGCTAAGCCCTGACCATGGAGGCTACCGAAGTGACATCAGTGACAGCATGCATCCCAGCAAGCCTCATTGCCATGGTCAACTTTTCCAAACTTCCTGTTTCATTAATGTTAAAAAATGGCTCTTTTCTCAGTTAACCAAATTCCAGTAGACAGAGCCTCTGCCTTCCATCCTCCATCACCTACTCCTCGCCAGAGCCACCTGTAGGACCCTGGAACGTAGGTGGAAAAATGTGGTCTTGGTTAAACTGGCACTCAAGCAAACTTTCTCTTGATGGAGTATGCATCCAACACATCACACTGCCTTTTGCAATACATCCCATGCCATGTAGCAAATGTAAAATTCTGTAAAAGACTGCCATATTTCATTCAAATTATTTTCTTAAAAATAAAATAAGAATAAATGTGCTTTACCTGGAACAAAGCTTCCCTGGACCACCTCTTTATATGCCCACCAGCCTTCATGGATTTTTGGTGAATTCTGCTGAGCTAAAGAAAAACAAAAGAAAAAAAGAAAGAGGAAGATAATAGCAGAGAAGTACTGTGTTCTGGCTCTCTAAGAAGACACGCGAATATGAATATATATACACATAATACACACACACACACACACACACACACACACACACACACAAATTCTTCTTACCCAAAAGTCATACTACAAAATGCAACCCCTCTGCTCCTCTTTTAAAAACAGATTATTAACCTGTAGATAAACTGTCATAAAGTTTCATGAAAAGCACTCAGGATATTTCTATTGAACAGACACAGATAGTAATTGTGTATTTAAGCCAATTTGAATTCCCCTGTTACTTTTTTCCACCTCTGGCTCACTCCTACACACATGTACATGTGCATGCGCGCGCGTGCACACACACACACACACACACACACACACACACACACACCCTCCACTGGAATTGAGGAGAAGAGGCTGATCCCATCTACAAGCCAGGAAAGAACCCTACAGCTGTGCAGAACCCTTAAAAATGGAGAGGTAGGGAGTTTGCTAAAAGGGCTAAGCTAGAAGAGGGAAGGGTGCCACCAGCCAGCTTTCCCCAGGTCCCAGGAAAATGAAAACACGAATATCAACAATCATGGTGAGGGCTTTTAACATCATAGGGAGAAAGGGTAGAAATCCCAAGAGACTGGGACCTATCACAGGGATCCGCGAGCTCACACTGATAGGACCTCAGAATAATCCCTGACATTTATGACAGCTGGTGCGTGAGTTAGGGCAGTCCCATCGCATGTGAGTGTGCATGCCAGAGTACAGGTAACACATAAGCTTGTGTTGATCCTTTTACTAATTAAACTGCATTCATATTTTAGCTCTCCATCACTTTGGAATTAAATAAGGTAATTTCAACCATATGTGTAATTTGACCAGTACATATTAATAGTAAATGGTAAACTTTTAACTTAATTTCCTTTCTTTAAATCTTTTTCAGATTCATCCTTCTGGGTTAGAGAGAATGGTATAAGACAATGGGTTTGAAAGCAAACCTTTGTGTAGAGAGAGGATTTGCTAAATTCCTTTAGCTTCCATATAAGCTATGAATGCTTAGCTCCAAGTATCTCCCCAGAGCAAAGAAGATGCTTCCTCTGCCTAGGACATTAAGACCCCAAGGCTTTGCAGCTCTGTGATGAAGGAGGGTTGACGAAATAGGACAAGTAAAAGAGAAGCCCATTTCTTCCGGAGCTGACAGCGGGCTAGGGGACTTTGGAAACAAACAAACATTTTGCAATGTCCACCTTGATGATAATTAAATGAAATTCACAGACAGTACATCCTACTAAGAAATTAAAAATAAAAACAATTCTGATAGCTCAGCTTAGCTCTGTTGGACATGGAGGATGTCACAAGTCTGAAAAGCTACACATTTCTGAAAGCTCAAAAGCATGAAACTGTGGACACGATCTAACATCTTTGCATTGGAGATTAGCCAGGATTGGTTTTCCTTATCAAAAACAGGAACTTCTAAGTTTTGATAAAAGTGGAAGGGTCAACAGAGACTCCAGGCATGTGTAGCACCAGGGAAAGAAAAAGGAATATGTGAAGTCAGCCAGGAGACCTTGAGGCCTGACCTGTCAGGATTTTTATCCAATCAGGATTGCTGCATGACAGTGAACAATTTAAACCAGGTCTGGGCCATTGGTGGACCGCCAAGCAATTTCCGGGTGACTGCTTGAATAATAAAGTAAATAGCTAGTGGACTTTGGCACTTGGAGTACTTAAGTAGCCCTTGCCCTGAAAATGTCTGCCCAGTACTGATTTAAACCATAAATACACCTTTTCTTTTTATTCCCAGAGCCAGCTGTTTGGGAAGCCACACTCTCCTGCATATTTAAGGGCTCCAAAATTGCTGTGTTACATTAAAATTTTTTTATCAGCAGTTTTACAAAAACTTTTGTTTACAGTATTTACACACATTCATGTAAAAAAAATCAACATAGTACTTTAGCTATCATATAAAGGAGAAATAAAAGAAATGCAATTGGAAATAACGTATATTTCAATGTGTAAATGCTTGAGCACGACACACTATGACAGAGACTGGCAAACCATCGGCTGCTAGCCAAAGATGGCCCACCCACTGACGGTCTGGTCCTGTCCCAGAGCCAACACTGATTTTACACTTTTAAATAGTTTCTAAACACCAAAGAAGAATACTGTGACATGTGAAAATTATATTAAAGTCAAATCTTCGTGTCCAAGAATCAAATTTTAGTGGCACACAGCCACACCTATATATGGTCTATGGCACTTTCTCACTACGATGGCAGAATTGAATGGTTGTGAGAGAGACCATTTGGCTCACAAAGCCTAAAATAGTTCCTACGTGGCTCTTTACAGAAAAAGTGTGTTGACTGGTCATTTACACACTGCTAATTTCAAAACAAAAATCAATAATCAATGTAATGCTTCAATATAAAGGAGAAATGCAAAGAATGCAATTTATAATCAGATATCATGTGTTTCAACTGGTAGATACTTGGGTATGTATGATGTTCTAGAAGATAAAATGAAGGGGATGGATCTTTGACTGAAATAGCTACAAATAATACAGTTGTGTTGTACTGCAGATTCCAGAATCCTCAAGTGGCATTGCTCACAAAATAGTGGACAACTCTTTGGCAAAGTCTGGAATAAAACGAAGTACTACCTTCCCTTCATCTACACAGTATTTGCATTGCTGAAGAACAGGGCATATCAACACTATGGAAAAAATACTTGGTCTTCCTATCCAGAATGAAGTTTGGTTGTAGGCTCAGATCATAAAACAGCTTTCACTCACTTGAATGTCTGCTGGGACCTAAGACAATTTATCATCATTTGGAACTGTCTGATGTATCACAGAGCAGGTTCTCTGAGCCCCCCTCACTTGGAGTATTCTTCATTGAAACAATCTCAAGTTGCCCTCACCTGTTTCCAAAATACCTCTCCAGGATCTGTGGCACCCTTTGAATAATCACTGACCTAAAGGGACTATTTATAGCACTATTTATACATGCTAAATAAGACAGGGAGAAATGTTATGTTAAACACTAATCAAAAGATAATGTTTTTAACTAAATAGATAATATATCTTCTACATCTTAGAACTGCAGTGTCACGTGCCACCCCATTATATATTCAAATATTTTTTTTCTACTTTTTCCATCTCCTGAAAAAACTGTCATTTCTTCCAAAGGATAAAGCAGTGAGGAAAAAAGAAAAGACTCTTGCTCTTAAGATGGCAAAAACGGAAAGCTAATTTTAAAATAATCTGAGTAAAATGACTAAGTTTTCAGATTTTAAGATACATTCATGTTCTCTCTCCTGTGTGTGTGTGTGTGTGTGTGTGTGTGTGCGCGCGCACACACACACACACACACACACACACACACACACACACCCTATAAGAAAAACCTATCAGTCTGACTGAAGCATCAATTTAAGAAACACCGTGTAAAAGGGAGAAGAAAATGCAGGCCCCAGATAATGAAGAGTGCTGCAAGTAACAAAAGTATCACTGAAAAAAACCTCAGCTTCATGCACAAAGTTGCAAAACACTTTGCTCTCCCTTCATCTCCCATCATTGCTTCTTGGGCTGCCATTCAGAAGTGGATTTATATAAGACTGTAGCAGGCGACAAGACAATCCGACCCTCTGAATCAAGTCTGTTACAATAAGACTGCAGAGTGTCCTTTAGCTTCCTCGGATACATCATCGTGAAGGATCCAAACGCACCCTGCCAAAATCCGTCAGCCTCAGCGGGGCCCATTTGATGACTGTCAAAAGCAGGCTTGCTGCAGGCTAGAGCTGAAGGAAACGAAGGCGTTTTATGCAATATGTTTTCAAATGCCCTTGTATGTCCAGTCTGGCCTCACACTGTTTGCAATTTGAAAGGCAGTGCAGCTCATTTAAGAGGTACGTCATTCCAGGTTCTGCTGTAGTTCTGGGAGTACTGGGTTTCCCTTTTAACTCCTCCCAGCCAGATCCTGAATCTTGTTGTTTACATCCGACTTCCAGCGAGAGGGGAGCTGACTGAGAATTTCTCAGAGCAAACCCGAGAACAGAAACCAGCCTTTGCTTCCACTACGTTCTCTGCTTCTCTTTGCTTATGGATCAAGATTTCTTCACTTAACATGCAACCAGCCTGTAGGGGAAAATCCAGGCGTCTAATCAAAAAAAGAAAATTATGTCGACAATAAAAGCTGTCATCCCTGCCAGATGAGGAGATCTACAGAGCAAGGGCCCTTCTTTTGATAGTAAAGAAAACCCACCTCCATTTTTATTCTGCTTTTTCTAACTGTGGCAGTTTGGGAACTTGTAAATTTCAAAAGAAAACTCAGAATCTTAGAATTCTGAAAGACACACAGAGGGTCAGCGTGCCAATCTCTTCCTGTACAGACAAAGAAACTGAGGCACAGAGAAGGGACACCGCTTAAAAAAACTACGAGATCTTAGAACAAGAGTCAGCAAACTTTTCTGTAAATGGCCAAATAGTTAATATTGTAGGTTTTAAAGGCTATGCTGTCCTGTCCCAACTACTTAATTCCGCCACGATAGCACAAAAGTAGCCATATGCGATATGTAAATGGATGGGCGTGTCTGTGTGCCAATAAAGTTTTATTTATAAATGCCGACACACAGGACTGGCCACAGTTCGTGGATTCCTGTCTTAGAGCTAGAAAGGGCTTTGCCATCTAGTTTTGCTTCCTACTCAATTTTTTTTAGACGTGAACTACTTTAAAGAGAAAAATCAGAAAGACTTCGAGAATGTTTGAGTTTCCAATGACATGTAAGTGGTACCTGAGCAATAGGCCCTGTGGAAAGTACGTGGAGTACTAAACCTTTCCCAGAGTTCCTGAAATTGGTGACTGGAGTTCCCATAACATTCATTTCCTCCCCTGCCCCCCCCCCCCAGTTCCTTTGGGCTAAACCATCAAACTTGGAGGTGCTCCATGTTAACGCCACCCACAATGCCACGCGAGGTGTTTCAATCCAGTCATAAGGGACCAGACGGATTGCTGGGGGTCCTTTCATTCTGCCCACAAGTCCATAAATTAGCACCTTTCAGGGTGACCCCTGGGAATCTCACATAGTTCCATAGATAAAGCAATATTTTCACATCATTTTGAGGGAAACTTTTGCAATGCTCCATATATTATATATATAATATAATATATTTTTTATTTATATATATATAAATATATATATAAATAAATTATAAATATATAATTTCCAATCCCTATCATCAGCTGCAAGACAGAGCTTGGTAACTGAACTAACTCAGGTACAGAGAAAGCACAACCGTGAACCGTCGCCATGTGGAAATTAGAGTGGTGTCTTGACTTGATAGAAAACAAAACCCAAGAGCAGTGACTGAGAGCGCCCTGGCAGAGCGGGGAAGGACATGGTGTGAGGGCCAGCAGGGCAGCCCTCACAGAGGTGTCCAGCAGGGGGTGGGAGCCTGCTCACTAAAACTCCATCATCAGCTGGAACGCGCCAACAGTAGGCATGCACACTGCAAAACCGAGCTTCCGAGCCCTGGGTCGGCACAGTGACACCTGTGCTGGGCGCTTTACGAGGAGGAAAGATGGAATCGGATATGTGGGAGAGGCAGTAAGAGCGCATGGGCGGCTGTGGTTACTTGGTTTCAGTGTGACAGCAGGAGCCCTGACCAGTTGTCCCCCTAAGAAATTGCTTTTCGCTGCCTGAGGAGGTGACTCAAGGAAGGAGGCACTGAGCCTATGGAATCAGGAGAACACCAGATGGTAGAGGGCAAAACAGTACTGCTCATACGGGATGCAGCATGCAAAGTACCACGTCCCCCACCCCTAGGACTTCACGATTTTCCCTTTAATGACCAATGCTGCATGGGAAGCAGGAACACTGAGAAGAGCATGGAAATGACCTCCCTAGTGCACTGCATGGCCCCCATGGACCTGTCAGGGATAATGCTCCTCTCCAAGTGCCCGACTTGTACACCACTGGCTCGGTCTCTCCTCTTCTGGGAACCTTGATATTACATGTCCTACATTTTAGCATTTAGGTTGTGCCCCATACTCACCTGTTGCCATATTGTCCTTTCACACCAGACAATAACTTCCTCAAGGTCAGAGAGTGTGTTTTCTTTTGAAATCCCATCAGGAC
>PVJL010001656.1:0-233216 GCA_004026885.1 Lyroderma lyra
CGGGAGTGGGGGCCGGGGTTGGGGGAAGGGCTGAGGATGAACCTCAGAACAGATCAGAGGTACCGGATGGGGGCGCCCTCCGTGTGCTTGGCCGGAGAAGGCACGTCAGACGCCGTTCAGCAGCAGCACGGCGGTGCGCACACCGGGACCCGGACAGCAGGGAACGCAGCCTCGTGGCAGGGCGGTGGCCCGGCCGAGGAGGTGGCCGTGGGCTCTGCGGAAGGACCCCTCCTAGGTGGGAGGGCGGGGGGCTGCCGAAGGACACGCGGGTCCCTGGGGGCGCCCGTGCTGCCGCGGGAGGGAAGGGCGGCCCCGGGTCACGGTCACCGGCAGGCACATCGGTCTCGGGTGAGCGGGGGCGCTGGTCTGACCAAGGTCGTTCCGGCAAACGGGCATTTCTTCCGGTTTGTCTTCAGCATCCGGGACTTCCTGAACTTTGGCTAGTTCGTCGCCAGCGGGGCCGGGGCCTCTCGGCCGAAGACCCGGATGTGACCACCCCCTGTGAGGGTGACCCCAGGGGCTCCCCCAGCAGAGTCCTCAGAGGAACAGACACCAAGGAGTCCTGCCTTGTCGTCACCTTGTGCCCAGGTGGGAGGGCACACGCCACGGCTCGAGGTGTCCCCGGACGATCGTTTAACGGTACCGGCCCGGAATGGACGGGGACGCCACCCCGGGGCCACCTGGGGGCCTGCTCCCGCTGGAATGGACGGGGACGCCACCCCGGGGCCACCTGCAGGCCTGCTCCCGCTGGAATGGACGGGGACGACACCCCGGGGCCACCTGGGGGCCTGCTCCCGCTGGAATGGACGGGGACGCCACCCCGGGGCCACCTGGAGGCGCGCTCCGGCCATCGGGCTGCGGTGAGAAGGAGAGTGAATCACACTGAGTCACAGTGTCGTTGTAGCCTGGTGGCGGTGAGGGAGACAGCGTGGGTGGTACCGGACGACAACAAATGAGGCAGTGGGATTCCCTGTTGGGACAGATCTGGGGAGGGGTGATGTGTGGGGACAGGGAGGGGTTAGGAAACACGACGTTCAGTGGGAAAGGCCCCTCTGGTTGCAGAAGGGGGTCCCCTCCCAAAGGGCCGCATGGTGGGGTGCCAAGTCCCTGGCTTGGGGAACGCGTCCCTGGGAATTTAAATCCCAAGGGAGCACAAGGCTCTGGTGGCAAAGAGTGGCATGTTGGTGAGAGTGAAAGATGGTCAGATTCGGGCGTCATCACGTGAGGACAGAGAGTTGCTGGTGGCGATGGGGACTGGTCAGGCCGAGGGGCTGGCCTTAGGTGTCCCGGAGGGACCGCTGAGACGGCGGGGGACAGACAGAGCGGTGCCTCTGTCACAGACTCTGTGGTCGACCGCGTGGACACAGGGGAGGAGCCTCTTCCAGAGCCTCAGGGGACAGGAGACAGTGGGCCTCAGCGGTGGCACATTGGCTCCCTCACTGGAGGGGACTGGATGTCGTGGTGGATGGCAGCATGTGACGCCATGTCACCGGTGTGGTGGGCTGCAAGAGACAGGACTGAAAAAGCTATGCAAGGACAAGGACAATAAGATGGGGGCCTAGTGGCTCTGTGGATGGGGTGCGGGAAGGTCATCTGAACCCTGTGCCCTTGACCTTGCCCCACAGGTGTGACCTCACATCGCACTCAGGAGCAGTCACCCCGCATTTCCATTTCCATGGCTCCTCCACCCACGACCGGGGGACACTCCACGGAGTCCCTGGCATCGCATAGAACATGCTCAAAGGGGACCAGGACGGCGGGGGAAACACACTCATCACCGTTTCCGGAGAGAAGTGAGCCGGCTCTTCTTGGGTTTTGTCTTGTGATGTGACATGTCCAACCTGGGAAACCAGGAGAGTGAGGTGTATGGCATGAAGGTAGAAGCATAGGTATCACACAGGAGGCCCCTTAGGGACACCACGGTGACGGTAGACTCTGAAAGCCCCAAGGATCTGGAGGTCAGGTCGGTCACACCATCGATGAGAATACTCACAAGGTCCCCCGTGTCCCTTGCTTCCTCTGGGAAGCTCTGTCACATCCATGATGTCATTGGATGCTCCAAAGTGCTCTGTGCAAGCAGAGAGGTCCGTGGTTCCATCAGAGAACCAGATCATCCAGGAAGTCAAAGGACTTTCCCAAGGTCACGAGTCAGACATTGTGACTCTCCACATCTACTGGGCAGCGCCCATCCCTGCTCATGCCCAGGGGTGTCCCAGCAGGGGACCTGGGAAGTGTCTCCGGGCCTCGCAGCCTTCCCAGGAGCCTCTCCTCTGAGGGCTTTGTTCTCTGAGAGGGACTGTACCGAGCAAGTCCTGTTCTCAGAGCTCCTGGACCCGGGGCCCCATGGAAAGGACAGGAAGGACAGAAGGGCCTCCCCGAAAGCCGTCACACCTGGGGGCTCCCGTGGAACGGGCAGCAGCTCACCTCTCCGTGTCCCACCTTCGCATGTCCTCATGGCTCTGCCCCGATGCTGAGAGAAAGAGGACAATCATTTCTGTCACTTCTCCGCACAGGAAACTCAGACATTCCCGCCCTAGGCACAGCGGGACTCTGTTGGAGTTCCTAGAAATTTCTGTGGTTTCCTTGTATCAATTTGTACCTCTTAAAAGTCCTCAAAGGAGGATTTCGTGCGTGAGCTCCACACGTGGTGTTCCCAGTCGGACGTCCCCTGCTCAGGGAGGGCTAGGATCTGAGGCCGGAGTCACCCCTGTGACCCCTCAGACAGGACCCTGGGACCTGGGGCCGAGCTCAGGGCCTGGTGTCTGCTCAGAAGCTCTCCGAGGCTCAGCCCTGCTCGGCGGATCAGCTCCCACAAGGAGGGGCTCCGTGCAGGGGGGCCGACGTGGGGTGTGGTGCATGAGCGGGCCGGGGGCTCTGTTACCCTGCAGAGACCCCCGACACTCTGAGTGATCCAGCCGGGGTTCAGGAGTCACTGTTTGGGGTTCATTCCTGGGATCCTCTCCCACCCGGGTGCCCCGTGAGATGTTAAGGAAATAGTCCCTGCTGAACCCCGAGCCCAGCCCAGCCTGTTCTCCTAGAAGGATGTCCCGTCCTGTCCTCAGACCCCCACCTCGGCGGTCACTCTGAGCCCACCGCGCTCCCGGGAATGATGGGACGAGAAATGCGACCTCACTGGGGGTGCTGATGCAGGTGGCTCGGGGCCCGGTACCTGTGGGCGCGCTGGGGCTTCCCGGCGGGCAGGGCGAATGGCAGGTCCCCCACCATGCGCAGGACGACGTGCAAGAACCACAGCACTCTGAGGCTCACATCGAGGATTGCTAAGCCGAAGCCTAGAAACGTGAAAACAAGGCTCTTCAGCAAGGACACAGCACAGCACAGCGTGAGCGACAGTGTCTGAGGTGCAGCGCTGCTCGAGGCCACTGAGCTCTGAGCTGGCAGGCTCTTGGCTTTGTGGCCAGACCCGTGTCACAGGCCACTGATGCGCCACGAAGGTTGGTGACACAGCCCCTTCCCGGCCACCAGCCCAGCAGACCCCCCTGCCCCTCCTGGGCCTCTAGGTCCCTGGGCACTGTCCTTCTGTCCTATTTTGCAACCCAACCTCCATCCTATCACACATTTACCTTAAGGAAATGTTACGTTGGGTCAACCTGTAACCCAGACAGTACAGTATGTGCGCCCCCCCCCTTTTCTCTTTGGGGGCCTTCACTTGGGGTCACCCCATCCGATACCATGCAAGTCTGAAACAGTGTCCAGAATGTCTACTTGTGCCCGGACATTTGTACCCAGCCATCATCTATGTCCTCAAATCCACCTTTCCTGTGGAATGTTCTTACAGGAAGTTGAGAACTTCAAGTTCTTTTTCACTGAGTTGTCTGGGTGTTGACTAGTGAATTTTAGCTTTTTCTTCCAGATAGCCCTTACTCTCTTCAATCGAAGAGGCTGACTCTAGTCATTGAAATGGATCATTGAGTTTTCAACATTCACGAAACTAATCAGTGTGAAATAAATGAAAATAGTGAAACCTCCAGACGATCTTGGGAAATGGTCTGGAGCATCTCTTGCACTACTAGTGAGGCTTAAGCTGCACAGAGACATTTGGGACGTGTTACAACCATACACCAGCTCACAGTGTGTGTGTACACACACGCACGCAC
Source organism: Lyroderma lyra (assembly GCA_004026885.1). Lineage (NCBI taxonomy): Eukaryota > Metazoa > Chordata > Mammalia > Chiroptera > Megadermatidae > Lyroderma > Lyroderma lyra. The sequence continues at coordinate 4,116 of PVJL010001656.1, forward strand.
ACACACTCTCACACACACACACACGCACGCACACACACACACACACAGATACACAGACACACACACATGCGCACACACACTCATTTACCTCTCATAGGAATATCACAAACTTCTCTCTCAATTTTGGTTAATTGAAGGTAGAACAAGTGCTGAAAATACAACTTTTAAAATCAAGTTTCAAAGGAAAAAACAGCAAATCCCATTCATGTACCAAGTGCTGTCTCTCCAGTTGCTCCTGACCGTGTAATCTAAGGCCTCGCGGGCCGTCACCGTCGCTGACAGCGGGAAGCGCACTAGGCAGTGTGGGCTGCGTTTGTTAAGATAACGTTCACGATGCTAAGAAAGTACTCTGCTTTCCTCCTGGGCCTGGCAGGGGTTGATACATAGGCCATGTCCACAGTTGCACCAGCTGGATCATTTTGAGTCTCTATACCAGACAAATGTGTCAAAAAATGCACTCATCGGTGTGTACTTCCACTGTCAGAGGCGTGACTGACACCTTTTCAGTGATGCCAAGATCATATTTCCGTGGGAGAGAATACTGGTATTCACAATCGATTTAAAATGATATTTTGGTCAAAACATTAAAAAACCCAGTAATATTTCTACGAGCAAAATGTGCAGTCAGTGACATTACTGGAAATCTACAAAGAACGGCTACTTCAGTTACGGCCCTTCCCTTTCAAAAACACCCCCTTTTACATGTTGAGTGTATCATTGCGCTAAATGCCATACTCACTGTGGCGTGGTGTCCTGAAATGTTTCCAAATTTTCCTGAGTCAATAAACTGTTCTAAGTGGCACTGAGGTCACTCGGCTAGGGCTGATAGGCATAGAACTGAGGAAACGCACTGACGGTAGTTAGGGACCAGCAGTAACCTCTAGCCTTCCCTGTCACTGACATAGTTGGGAGGGTAGACTCTTGGTAAGTCCAAACACAAGGTCCGTATTTGCATTTTGAGGGTAGGCAGAGCCTCTTCTCTTGGCTGTTAGAACACGTCCCACCTCTCCGGGGCTCCTCTCCCGGACGGACCTAAGTGTAAACCGGGCTGGGAGGTAAGGACAGGTAAAGGCATTTCATCTTACACACGAGTGGCTGGTTGGACTGCTAACCTGGAATGAACTGACAGCTCTCTCTATTTCATCAGTTGCCCAGAGAGTGTGAGAGAGAACTTGTGACAGGGAAGCCACCTGTTTCAGGATTGCCTAAATAACTCCATGAGTCAACAGCCATTGTTACCTCTCCAGCCTAAATTCTAACGTCTCCCGTTTCACGGTATCCCTGTATTTGTCTTAGACAGTAAAGAACTATGATGCATTAATTTAGTCGATGTAGTATCTCAGAGTTTCTGATAATTTTTTGCTTAATAAAATGACCATTATATTTACCAGGAACAGCAGTGAGCAACAGCAATGAATTAAAAAAATAGTATGCTATCTACAATGTGGGGATCCCCTATGGCCTGTCCCAGGGTAAAGGGGGAGCTCTTTGGGAAGTTCACAGATGAGCAAACCTGCGGACTTCGGGGTGCCCGTGGCGACAGCCACTGTGCACTGGGCTGCAGGGCAAGACAACCCTTTGTTCCTGCACCTGGCGATGCCCAGTAATAGGCGTCCTCTAGGTGTTGGTTACGCATCATTTTAAAATAGAAATACAAATCACTGGGTTAGGTAGGTCTCCTGTTGAAACCAGCAGGTGATATAAGAGAGAAATAGTTTTGTTAAACACCAATTGTTAGTGCCTATCCGGTGGAGGAGAAAATTGACATGATTTAAGGTTTTTAATTAAAGCATTCCTAAATTTCTTTTTCGGTTGCTAAATACGGGGTGGGGGGTGAAGGGGAATCTAATAACAGGCAAACACTCTGAGAAATAGAATTATTTCCTGCTCACTCACATGCCTCACGTAGCATGTAGCCACTATCTAGCAGCTGCCAAACGTGTACTTGGAAGGATGGGTTATGTGCTGAGCCAAGGATTGTGTTTTTCTGACTCAAAGTCCCTGTATGTTAGCGACAACTTGGAAAATTATGGAATTTCTCAAATTCAATATCTATGGATACACTAAGCATTTGAGTGGGACGAGAGTGTCCAGAAGATTCTGAAGCTTGTTCCAAGGTTCACCGAGGCCTGCATTCCAATATGACTAAGAGGTACTGGTGGATGCTACAGTATTAGCCTCTGTAGCCTCAGAAGGGGAATGATACCTCACCTTAAGCTGAGGTGAGTTGGACAAGATGCCTCAGAACTCAGAAAAGTTTAGAGAGGCTGATAGGATATTGACTCCATGAGATACTACAATCTCAGGTAAGAACAATATCAATAACAATCAAAATGTATGTGTATTGAGTGATACATATTTAGAATTTTGTATGCAGCATTGATGCGGTCCTGATAACACACCTGGGAATTATAATGATTATTATCATTATTATTCTTTCATCCCCTTTATAACTGAGGAAACTAAGACTTTAGAGTAATTAACAAAATTGCCTAAACTCACTTTGCATTTAAATGGCAGTGCTCCGCCTCTTAACAGCTATGCTGCCCTGAGCGATCCATCTGTGCTAAGGAACTTTTCAAAGAAGCAAGAAGAAACACCAAGAACCGGACTGAAAAAGCCCTTAATAGGATCTGCTGCAGAGACACTAAGCTGCTGAGAAACCATTAATAGCTGAAGTTCCCTGGTGGGAGCAATTGCTACAACGAAACCTGGAAAAAGTAGGACTGTGAGATGATGGTAGTTGCCAAGCATGTGGAAACATTTGCTGCTTCAAAGTGTGGTCTCCCGACTAACATCACCAATTCTTGTTATAGATGTGGACTCCCAGGGCTCACCCCGGAATCTGCATTATAACACATCTTATGAATCTGCATAAGATCCCTAGCTAATTCACATACTAATTAAAGGTGGAGGAACATGGCCCATCAAGTATTGTAGGGTGTTGCCTGAGGTAGAATGTCACAGTTGTACTTGCAATTTAACATGATGAATTGGGGGCAGGAATTGCTTGTGTGGGATTTTATTATGTATAGAAAGGTAATGACACTGGTGTTAAGATAGGACATTTGATTTAGGGACAAGGCAGACAGTTACGCTCTATGACAGGAATTCCTAAGACTGCTTGTGTCCTGTGTGTGTAGAATCAGTTGTCAATCCATGAAGTTCAAGTTTGTCTAGTGAAAATCTTCCCAGAGGCAGCTGATGCCATGGTGTCATTTTAAGGCAATTTCGAGGTACAATTCAGATGTATATGCCCTCATGAAGCAGCCATCCTAAAATGTAATCGATGGAAATAATCTGCTAACTTGGAAACTGTAGGCTGAAACGTGGAATGGAAAACACTATAGCAACAAATGCAAACTGTAAGCTGATAGTCCCCATGGAGTCCAGAGAAAGTTAGAAAGAATCTGCCATTGTTTCTTGAGCACCCTCCAGAAAAGATGTCATCACCAATCACCGGAAGCATCCCCTCTGGTGGACAGCTTATACCCATTAGAACAGACAGTGTCTCTCATCCAACATCCACTGCTTGATGAACAGCTGCTTATGGGCACTCAACTACCTATGTTGTGATCCCAAATTCATCCAGCAAACTTGTATTTTAATTCACCTTCTCAGGTCGGTTTCCCAACTGGTGAAATGTATTTACCAGATGGTGCATAATTCCAGTCCAGGTTATAAATTACTTAATAGCTCTCTGTTGCAGATCTCTTTGGGAGAATTTGGGTGGTGGTAATCTCTATCACGCTGACCTAAAGACTTGGAAATTGTTAAAGTAAGACACTAGACCTTGGGTGAGTAGTCGTTGAAACCAAGTTCGACATTCTAAAAGGGGCTGACCTAAAAGAGTCTATCCACATTGTTCAACCAAATCAGCTCTTTTTGGGTCAGTAGTGCAGAACTCGGAATTGCTAACGACTGCACTTGGTCTGCGCCATCTTTGGGAGAGAAAATATGTCGTGTCTACTCCTTGTGCTTCCCCAGTGTCCACCCTGCCCTTGGCAACAGTGGAGGGAGCTGGGAGCTCTGAAGTTCATTCCCCTACTGTTTCTATGGTGCAGTAAGGAAGTCCCTGTGCTCTGGGATTAAAAAGGGAGTCACACCGTTCCCGATTCTCCAGGTGAGACTACCCCCATCATTGGCCTCCATAGCGCCATTAGGAGATTGAAGGGCTTGGCTGTGCATTCTACCTCATCACGGGTACCACTGAGCAGGGAGATGCAGTAGATGTCCTCTTAGCTCCTGCCCTGGTTTGCCTAGGACCTAGGATTTCCCAAGACCCGAGATTCTCAGTGCTAAAAAACTGGAAAAATCCCGGAGAAACCAGGAGTTGATTATCCTACCTCACTGCCATGTTTGGATGATTCTTTATTCTTCATCTACTTGGAGACCATTAGCTTTCTCATTTCGTCCTAGGATCCCCCATCACCCCATCTTGTCGTAGTCAACTATTGTGGTGCTTATCAAACTATCTGTGGGGAAATGAGCCCTCTTTTGTTTTTTCTCCCCAATTTATTTTGGATTAATCAATACAATAGAAAATATATCACAGGCATGTAATAAAATGAACATAAAACAATATACGTTCAATTTAATATTATTATTAGATTTCATAAATATTCAAAGTGAACCTGTCATATTCCACAAACATGTATATAAATGGCTACTCTCAATTTCTGCTCTTACTAGAACTTTCTAAAATTTATGCATATAAATAAATGTGTAAGGGTAAGAAGAAAAAGCCAAATATTTGTATTAATGGTAGAAAACTACTCCTGTTAAGTATACTAAGTTGTGCTAATTAAAATCATGTAATAATGGCTTAGGTGTTGACAAATCAATGGAACAGAATAAAGGGAAAAAAATAGAACCAATTATGTCCCTTTTGCTCATTTATATAGAATATTTAGTACATGATAAACAGGTTTTCAGAACTTGGTGATGGAAAAACATTACTCAATAAGTTGGATTAGTATTAATATAACTAGCTATGTTTTAAGAAAAAAGAGTTGCATTTTAACCTTTCTTAACAAAATAAATTCCAAATGATTCTCTGTCAAGAAAAAGTTTTTAAAAATGAACAATAAACTGGAAAATCTGTACAATACATATGACATATTTCCTTGATCTATAAATAATATTGATGATTTGTTTTAAAACATGAATGACTGCATAAAATGGGCAAAGGACCTGGAAAGACAGTTCTGTCTCCCCCCACCGCCCTCTCTGTCATCTCCCTGACATCACATAAATGACTAATAAAATACATAAAAGCTCACCTCACTGAATTAAAATATGCCGATTAAAAAAAATTTAGCTGCTTTTTCACCAACTAGACTGGCAAATATGGTAAACCTTTGTAAGATTCCATGTTATCTAAAAGATGGGGAAAAGTCGTACTACTGTCCGTTTTGCCACAAGTGTACAGATGTTCGCACTAATGTTTGTGGGGAAACCTTGCACATCTTCAAAATCTAAAATATATATGTCATTGGGAATTTAGTCCTGGAGAAGATTTACTCTAACAAGTGCTCATTAAATATACACAGGTTTTCATTTTGATAGGGAGTGATGAACACAAGTACCCATTGGATGTACAAGGATTTTCATTGCAACAGGAATGATCTAGAATTGGATGTATAAATTAGGCTGCATACCCACAATGCAAACTATGGAGTCATTAATGAAGGGTGAGTTGCAGCTATGAGTTTTGCCATGAGAAGAGTACACGTAATTATATTTTTAAAGAAAAGATCAATTATATGCAGTTTGATTACGTTAACATAGCATGTGCACGTGATTTAATTGCGTATGCATGCAAGGAAAAATACACTCCGAAAGGCTAACGATGGTACGGGTGAGTAGAGGAATTAAGGCAGCAGTTGGTAGAGGAAGGAAATTGTTTTTTTTTTTTTGAACACTTTAATTATTTTTCTGAAATTTTTTATAATGACTGTATATTACTTTCTAATAAAGACTCCCTACTATAGAGTGGTAAATTAAATACTGTGATATTTAATAGTTCTCACTGGATGTCCTAGCATTATCAAATTTGGAATAAAATTAGACACATTTCTTTCCCAGTGAAAAATGTTTCTGTTGAACAGACCTGTTGTGGAGGCGTAGATAAACAGGGCCGATTAAGACAAATGTTAACATAACCCATCCACATGAGTGCACGAGCACCTCCTGCATGTGACTGACCTGCAAACTCCAGGACTCAGATAATTTTGTCAGAAATTTATTTATTCTGGCGAGGGAGGTACATGATTAACATAATCTGATGTTGAATATTTACAACGAAATCCTCTTACTTTCTTACTCTGGAGGTTTGCTCACCAGGCAAATTTCTTATTATAAGTTGGCTTTCCCAAGTACTTCTGCTTGTGGTGTAAATTAATAAAATGATATTCTCATTTATACTTCAGGCTCTGCGAACTTGATTAATGTGAGTCACATCCTCAGCAACTGACCCACGCTTGGAATGCTGACAAAATCTAACTTCTGAGCATGTGGAACTAATCCTCGACCGTGGACTCTGATGTCATCGGCAAGGAGGACACAGACTTTAGCAACCTTTCTTTCAAATAAAACGGACTTTTGCTGAAAACAGTCTTTCTCACTAAAATCCCTACTTTCTCTCAAATTATAACTTATTTGATCCACAAAATCTTCCATTTCATAGCAGGTGATTTGCCTCTTATAAATTTTTGGAGAAATTATGTCCTTTTTACTCATTGGACACTTATTACACATAGATTGTACTTTTGTTCATGGACATTAATTACATCCTGTACAAAATTAAGCTTCTGGTATATTTTTCTAATCAATTTTATCTGGCATCTTCCCTTGCACTCACTGTTAAGATTTCAGTATTTATTCATTGATTTAAGCTTTCTCTATTGCCCTATTCTGCTATTCTCTCTTCTCTCTGTACTTATTTCTTGCATCACCATTTAAACATGTGCCTTATTACATTTAATTTTTATTTTACATTATTACTTTCATAAGGGACTATCTTTCTTTTAATTTATATAAACTTAGGTGGTATAAAACATTTCTTAGTAAGTGTGCAAGAAATGCTTACTGAATGAATTTAAATGTTATACTCCTTTATAGAACCATATGCACAATGCTTTAAATGAAGTATAGCCCCCTTCTATATGAGTGTTAAATAAACAGATAGTCACAAGCCCATTTGGGGTCAGGTTCACTTTAAAGAGTGTTACTAAATAGCTGATAAGCAAAGAGGCATTCACCCACCAGCTATGCAGTAATTGCTTTGTTTATGGCTTCCAGAGTTGATACATTCTTTTTACATATTTAACAGGCTGCACTCTTTTTTGTTGATTACCTTAATTACTGTGACCCAAAGCAACCCAGTCTTGCCTGAAATATGAGACAGTTCTGGAATAGAGTGGGGAATAAATACCTCACGGAAATACTACCTCCTGTAGACTCCGGAGTTCTCACTTTGTTAGTATTTGGTCACCTTGCTTTATGGAGTTTGGCCATCTTTGACCACATATTAAACAGGTTATAAAAGTATAACAGTGATGCATTGATCCTAAATAAAGAAAACTTGGGTTTGTTTTTTTTTTTTTTTGGTAAGTGTAGATCAGTTACTTTTAAAATTCTATTTAGAAGTTAGTTCTTATAATCTTTGCCACTTACCTTGAGGGTAGTTAGTTATTAGAGACAGAATGCAAATAAAAGTTACATTTCTTATTTATATTTTCATATGTAATCTCTGCGTGTTGCTACCCATCATTTAGGCTATGAATTCAATTCATTTATCCAGAAAGTTTCCTCTGTTTCTCAAATACTGCCCTTTCTTATTCTTAGACATTTCTGTCACCATTTTCTTTCTGTTTTCACAGCCCTTTGCTGACCATTCAGAAACGATGGCCAACCTCTGAACCCGCCATCCTGCTACTGCTGCAGCAGCTTGTCCTCCTGGGTGTCAACACGCCGGAGAATTGAGAGGCAGAGGTCTGTCTGAGCTTCCTGGGACAGGAGGGGCTGAGTGGCTGCGTGAGTGAAGCCCACAGTGCGTGGCCTATCAACGCAGTGGTCCCTGCTGTGGGTCTTCAATGACAGTCTGCTCCACAGGACTTGGTGGAAGACAGAAGTGGTTGGAGGAGTGAGAAGGGAAGCAAGAGTAAACTATGAGACATAGTAGATGGCAGGTTCCAGAGCACCTCCTTCTCCTCCATCCCGACACAGAGATCGGAATGGTAAACAGGGCGAACATCACCTGGGGTAGTATGGTGTGTTTGAGGGGGGCAGGGGTGAATAGGAGGGGAGGGGAGAGCTGCAAATGACATCTCTGATTCTTTGACTTTGGAGTAAGTGGTTAATGGGAAAGTCACAGAGTTATGAAAAGGATGAAGTCCAAAATCTGAGTTTGGAAAAAAATGTATGTGTGTGGGGGCTGAGTAAGAAAGATTTTACTTAAGAAAAAATTTGCAGTCCAAGTTGTAAAGGGAATGAGAAAGTTGGAAATTGTAGCTGGTTCTCAGGCTACTGCCTAAGAGTGAGTGTGTACACGGACTGCACAAAGGCACGTTTGAGGTTCTGCCATTCGTGTCTTAAATATTTACCTCCATCTCTGAGCATGTGGGCTGCTGTGAAGATCCCTGGCTTCCAGGACGTGCCATTTAAGAAGAAATTGCTTTATTTAGAGCCACACTAGGATGCATGGCTGTTTGCACAGACTACAATCTGGGTTTCCACTTGCTTTCCTTGACTGACTTGGTGTTCTTAGCTCCTAATTCCACGTCACTCTACTCAGCACCCCCGACAGACTTGCTCCTGACAGAACAGTCTTACCATCCTACCTGGGGCCGGTGGTGGTGGTGGTCTCAGACTTTTATGCCGTGAGCTGGTCCACTGGATCTTCAGTGAGTGTGAGCCAATGAGAGTTGGTTCAAGAAACTCAAATGCATCAACTTCTCTGTAAATATTCCTGTAAAAGCATTGGTAGATAGCATAGGTTAGTGATTCTATTCCTGCCAAATGAGTCAAAGCTTACTTATAAACAAACACCTGAAACTCGGAATGGATGCTTTAAGTTCTACCAGTTGGACCTCGCTGATTTAGTAAAGGAATAAAACAGGACAGTGGCTTGACTTCACCAGAATGTCAGAGTTGAGACCCTAGTGCCCTCTTAAACTTATCTCTCTTCTGTGTTTTGCTTTCAGTCCATCTCCATGTCCCATAAATTCTATCTCCTAAATACTTCTCCAATCCAGTCAAACCTCTCCACTCCCACTGCTAGAGACTCATTGCAAACGCTCCCTATTTCTTACATGATTTACTAGATTCATCTAGTAGGTCATTTTGTTTATTATCCATCTTTGTTTACTATCAATCGCTGACACTTCTCAGCAAGTTTTGTGTGACAGAGGAGGAGGGAAAGAGGAGGAGAGAGATGAAAAAAAAGTAAATGCTTGTTTTGCTCTTCACTGTACCTCCATCATGTGTTACATCGCCTGACACCACAGCAGGTGAGCAAAACGTGTTTGAATCATACACATATGAATGAATGAAGAGTTGTATTCATGACTGGAAAGACGTATTCAACTTACCATCCTGTGGGCTGTACTCTAGAGGTTTCCTGCAATATCCGTCTAAGCCTGTCTCTCTCATTCTTGATTTTTTCTTTTTACTCCATGGCTTTAAATATGTGGGACTTAAGAATATTCTTTATGTTGGTTTCCACCATGGTTTCGTATATTTAATGAATAGTTCACGCTCAGCCATCTGATTTTTTGCACTCGTCTATAACACTATTTTGTTGCTTATCTCCTGTCTTCATGTATCATACTCTTCTTGTTCACATACATTCACACAGTGCTTACTTCTGTCACAGGGCCATTGGTTCTATAGTGATTTCGGGTTCCTGTTGCCTTCCCACTTGGGAATGTGAGCCCCTCCTGGTAATGACAGGGTCTTTGTGTGCGTGGGACCTTACAGACTTGCCTGTGCTTAGTAGACATCTAATAGATACTTAATGGAAACAAATGGATTATGCATGACGCTTCGCAAAAGGTGGGCTGTTGCATTCAGGTACTTGTACAAGGTTTAATTGAGGATAGACGTCCATCATTGCATTGAAGGTGTTTCCCTCTCTTTCTTTTTTTCTGGTACCCAGTTATTTAAATGGGAGTTTTAAAGTGAGAAAGCTGACAGCTGGGATTTGAGGAAGTTGAGATTTAGTATTTTAAACTTTATTTAGATTGATAAATGGAAACTACATGTATAGGTATTTCCAGCCAAAGTTGGGGATAACATGGCCACATATGGTTTTTAGTTTTTTTCCTCAAAAAAGGGTTCTTATTGTGCTTGCTGGCATATAAGGATTTGAATTTACATATCTTACTCAAAAAGTACTACTGACAGTTTTAGGTGATTACTCAAACTACAAACGGGTAAGTAATCTGGCTCTACAGGATGTACAAGATTTGACAACTGTAGTGCTTACTCCTTGTACCTGTATGATATTGTACCAGCTCAGGTACTTATCAGAGCCTCCACTTCCTTGTGTAAACCAGTGATAATGACATCTAATTCACAAAATCGGTGATGGTGATGGTGATGATGTTGATGTCATTTATTTAGCACTTATTATGTTCCGGCTTCTATGATAAGCTCTTGGTCTAACCTATTTGACCCCACAAAACACCTGAATGAATTACTGTCTTCTTGATGTGAGTGCAAAAAAGATAATTGCCTAAGATTTTATAGAAAGTAAGTAATAGGATTAGAGTACAGGTTAGTCAGATCCCAAAGTTCTGCACTTAACTATTACATTATGGCAAAGCTTCCCGTGACAAAACTTTCCATTTACAATACACCTAATTGCTAAGCAATGGTTCAAAGTGGGAAGAAAACATTAGTTTTTAAATAGAAGTCCCTTTAGATAAGCGAATAAACATAATTCATTAATGGACTGTAGAAATGTTCTTACCACTTTTCCTTGAAGAGGGATATTACATTGATTTCTTTCTTATTTTACCATGGGGGAATTAACATGCTATCATTTATTCAGTTCAATAAGTAATACTATAAAAATAAATTGAAGTATTCTGGGAAGAAAGCACATAATTAACATGGTTTCAGCTGTGTTCTGCAGGGTGAAGGAATACATTTCAGAACTTAAAAACTCCTGGTTTTTTTTTGTTTGTTTTTTGTTTTTTTAATTCATTTTTATTGTTAGACTTATTGGGGTGACATCTGTTAGCAAGGATTACATAGGTTTCAGGTTTACAATCCTACAGTGCATTGTCACCTTGTTGTATAATAAGTTCACCACCCAGTGTGAGTTCTCTTTCCATCACCTTATACTGGTTTTTAAAATCTACTCCTCTCCTGAAATACGGTTGTATATGAACAGATTTTCTCTGCTTTTGTTGTTTCTCAAAGCAGTTTGAAACTGGTTACTTTTCTACCCATGACCATGGAAACAGTTATGTAATATTCAATAATAGAACTAATACCTCTTTAGTTAGGGTGTCTCTGAGGTACATTAAAATTTTATCACTTGCTATTTGTTTTAATTAGGCGCTGTTTGTGAATCCTCGTCATCATCTACCCGGTAATGGGTGTTTAATTTTTTGAAATCATGTGGATTCCAATTCCATAGTCTACCCACAGACATTCCTTTTCCAGGAGCTGAGGAAAGACTGTGTAAAGAACAGCCCTTATTCTGAGCATTTTTGAATCTCAGACAGTGGCTCCCAACCTTTTTTCACTATATACCCCTTTTAAATCCATTTCTATAAATTGTACCCCTTGTTTTTAAATACTGACACTTATGTTCAGTGCCTATCTTAATGTAAAATAGTGGACATGAGGTAATAAGTTAGGAAAGAAAAATTACTACACTAAAAGTACAAACCACAGATTTAATTTTACAATATTTGTAACACAGTTAAATATTGATGATGATGATGATCAAGTATTTAAACATTAAATTAAAAAAAAAACTACTTCAAACGAATCATGATTAAACACAACACACTTACTTTTTACTCAGTCAGTAACTAAACTGATCCAACAGTCTGGGTACAGATGTATTCATCTGTCTGGGGGAGTTCTAGAAGCATTGTAAATAGATTGTTCTGAAATTGTGTGTAATGATTGATAGAAGAGCCGTTTAGGGGAAAGGCTCACAGCTATACCCTCGCCAATCATCATTTGCTACTGTAATCTAATTTTGAAGTGTCTCCATTAACTGTGATTCAAACTTAACACATATTGTTCCATAACTAACGTTTTGCATGTTTTTATTCTTCTTGTTTTTTCGCCATTACTGGTTAATTTTTGCATACCCCTGAAGAGCTTAGCATGTACCCCCAGGGATACACGTACCCTGCTTGGGAACTGATGGTCTGAGAGATAGTATGGGTAAGGAAGCAAAGGGACTGAATGAGAGAAATAGGAAAATGAGAAGGAAAAAGTAGAATAAAGTTTTATAGTATGTCAGAAATGCTCATTCAAAAAACCATGGGTGTTCTCTACTTCACTACAACCTACCTCTTAGAACCTGGAATTTTACGGAAATTTTGAGGTTAACATCTCTATAATTAGTTTATTTGCCTTAAAAAGATTATCTTTAGTATTTTTAATTTGCTGTTTTACTTTATTTCAAGAAATTCAGTAATTCCTTATTTTGCTTGCCTTGTAAGATGCTGAAATAGGTGGCCCTTTCATTTGAGATTACTGCCTCAGAGATTTAGTTAGCACTCATTTTTGTAAAGTATCCTTTTTCTTTGCATCCAGTAATAATTAATAGGTATCTTTGTCAATTTACTTTCAAAAGTATAAAAATATCAAATATAGGTCTTACATCAAACACTTGCCTTTCAATTCTCTGCCTGGATTTACACTTGGGTCATCTGTATTTGTATATTTTCTAATATACTTAGGTGTATATTTTTCCCCCTATCCAAACTTACAATTAGCCAGTTTCACTTCAGTTGCACTGATACCTGCAGGCTTCTATTGTGCTAATTTTATTAGGAAATATATTTGCTTTTCATCTAACAATGAAGCATTTACTCATACCAGGAATTTGTTGTAAGTCTCAAATGCAATGTGACCTGGCAGTATCAGTGAAGACTGGTTCTATGTCTGAGAGCTTGTACTCAGGTAGGATACAACCTACTTTTGGGCTTTATCTATGTAGTCAGACCTTAAAATCATTATTCAAAGAGTGTTCCAAGTTTGTTTGGCTTAATAATTATACCAACAAGGTGCAGAATCTTGGAAAGCAATTTAAGAGTGACAGAAAATGTATTTTCATATTCAAATATTAAAGCCTAAATATTTGTATATGCAAATACAGGAATTACTTTAACAGCGAATGAGGAAAACTGTAAACTTACATAAAGAACACAGAAAATGGTCTGAATAAATGCAGAGACATGTCAGGCTTTTGGATAGTTCACTTTGATTTTATAAAGGTATCTATTTTCATAAAATTAATTTGTAAACTTTTATAATAGTGAGATAGTTTTGTGGAATTTGATAAACATAAAATACACATGGAAAAATACAGGTACGCGGGGAGTTCCATCCAAGATGACAGAGTAGGTGAATGTGGTGTTTGTCTCCTCCTGTGACCACATTAAAATTGCAATTGAATTATAGAATAATCAACCTGGAGAACCATCTGAGGCCTAGCTGGATAGAAGTCCTACAACTAAGGATAAAGAAGAAGCCTTGAGACTGGTAGGAGGGGTGGAGACGTGAAATGGGCTGGCCTCACCCCCATGTGTGGAGATTGAGAACTGGGGATATCTTGGCTTTAGAGGTCCCTGCTGAAGAGTGAAGGATCCTAGCTTCATACCTGGCTCCTCAGACTAAAGCGCCAGGAACCCCCACAGCATCTGGCTGTGAAAACAGGCCGGGATTTTATCTACGCAGGTAAGATGAAAGGCGGTTGGAAACCCAGACAAACTCTTCAAGGGCCCACTCACAGACTTCTCACTCCCAAGCACTCACCCGGACTCTGGCTGATGGACTGCAGCTCAGGAAGTGACAGAGACATTTAGGGAGAGACTGAATTGTGTGGCTTCAGGGTGAGCACCGGAGGAAAAGCCGCCACTGTGTTGAGAGCCCTCCTCCTGCGTAGCTGGTGCACAGAGTACATCTTTCCTTTGTTAAGACCTCCCCCAAATCTGAATTTTCACTGGACCGGTGAGTTCCACTCACTCTGCCCTGGTGAATCCCTGGGACTCTACACCAGCCAACCTGTGCAACTCCAGAGGCTTTTTCACAGCTGGCAGGCAGCCAGTGTTGGCTCATGCTGGTCTTCCTTGGACAATGCTTGGGGATCTGTGACAGCAGGTGGATGGTGGCTGGCCTTCATTTGCTCTGAGCTTTCTGTGGAATGTACCCAGGCTCAGAATTGAGGTAAAATCTGAATCTGCATTACCCCATTGAACACCATTCACCTCTCACTGATGAATCTCGGAGATCCTGCCCCACCTAACTCCCATACCATGGAGGCTCTTTCAGCTGTTGAGATGTATTGAGAGCTTGCAGGTGACAGCAGGCCTCAGGGTGCCCTGGACCTTTTGCTGAGCTGCCTCAGGCCCAGTAATGGTGGCTGCTGGCCTCAGTTTCCAGTGTGGACTCCCCACACACTTCCAAGTCCAGTCCAGGCATCAACCAACCACAGATCGCTTTGTAGTTCTACCAGGTAGCCCTGAAACAGCCACAGGCAGCTGCTGAACTTGACCTGCACAGGAGCTTCTCCCAAGAGTCCCCAGAACCAGCATACCCAGTGGCCAGCTTCAAACCACAACAGAGCACCACCCAATTAGACCCACAAGTGGCAATGCCGAAGAGTGGTCTCGGCAGGCACCAGAGGCCGCTGGTACAAATCCTACTTTGTGGGGTCAGCCCCTGCACAGCAGCTCATATGGTAAGGTCATGGCCAATCTAGTCAGCTGAGGGTCAAGCCTGCACATTTATGTGCCAAGCCATTTAAGATTCAACTACAAAAAGAGGGCACATACAACCCACACAAAGGACACTCTTGGAGCATCCAGCAGAGGTGACCAGGGAGATACACCACCAGGCCCCACAAAACACTTAATATCCAAGGGCACCCTGCTAAGATTAGGAGACACAGCAGATTTTCCTAATACATAGAAACAAATACAGAGAGACAGCCAACACGAGGAAACTAAAAACATTTCAGGTATAATTAAAATTTTTTAAAAGTGAAGAAAAAGGTGAAGAGGAATAAGAAGTTCAAATTTCCAGGCATATGACAAATAAGTCATGGGGATGTAATGTACAGCACAGGGGATACAGTCAATAATATTGTGACAGTGTGGTACAGTGTGAGATGGTTGCTGGGCTTATCATGGTGATCACTTCTTTAGGTATGTACATGTTGTGTAACTATGGTGTATGCCTGAAACTAATACAATATTATATGTTAGCTATACATAGATAAAAATCTTCTTAAAAATGAAAAAAGTAAAGGTACATAAACAGCTCACTAAAAGTTTAGCAAGAGAGTTTACTAGATGTTGATGAGGACCTGTAATTACACATCCCTGGCTTTCTACCCAGCACTCTGAGTAGACACTATATTGGAAGCACTTTAATGAACTATAGACAAAAGTAAGGTAAAATTACTACATTCATAGAAGAAAGTATGAGAGAATGGACTTGGGACTTTCATGTCTTCTTTTTCCTTCTGATTTTGATTCTAATCCTTTTTCTCTTCCTCCCCCATCAGCAACTGGTTTAGGCCACTTAAAAACAGAATCAGAAAGAACACTTAGTAAATTCAGTTGCAATGTCAATCTTGACTGCATTTTTGATGAGTGTTAAGTTGATCGCAGAGTCAGAAGCAATATATTTATAAATGCCTGGAGGGTTGCTTAGTCTTAAAAACTAGAATTTATTTTTTGTTTTAATTATGCATATAGTTTACATTATACAAGCAGATTGATTGTCTAAAATGAAGAGAAACTACACCATCTTAGTCACATGAGTCTAGGTATAAATCAAATGGCTTACTCAGAAAAAAACAAACAAACAATGAACTTAGTGTCAATATGTAAACAATTGTGTGTTTTCTGACAGAGAAACACAGCCTTATGTTGTCTTTTCAGTAATAGAAAGCTCCTTTAGTGCCCTAAGAACCTTTGCAGTTGGCAGAGGGCATGAACAGAATAAAACTAAAATTGTCCTCAAAGGAATAAACTTGTGACCTTGACCTTATTAGTTGCATGGTGTGCTCTGAGTTAAGACGGTATAGTCTAAACAATTCAGAATTGTATTCATGTACTACAGATACCCTGAGTGTTTTTTTGCACATTAGGAAATAAATAATCCTGGCCTCTCACTGTTAACTGTAATGCCTAGGAATGGGTTCACTGCCATTCTTTGTGCGTAGGACAGTCATGAGCCCTAGGTCCCAGTACCAACCTGCCTTCAGTGTCTTCCTCTCTCTTTAGGAATTTAACTTGGTCTACTCTTCTGCTATATTTTTGGCCACAGAGAAGCTCAGGCTATTGACTATTGGAAATGAAAACTGACTGAAATGTCTTCCTCACTGTGTAGCCTAAGCAATGCTGAGTGATGGCAGCTCTCTACTGGGGTGACAATCCAACCCAAGTCATGAATGAAGTTGTAGTCCACAAACAACTGCTCAGCAACCACTTGTTGAAGGTTTGCAGCACTCAGTACTCCATGGGCAACTATGGAGGCTTTGCTGAAAACACTGTTTTTAAACTGCACATTTGACATCCTTTCTACATTTGAAAGAGGCATGGTAGACACTGAGACTTTAAGAAGCAATTTTATTAGGAAATTTTTGGACTCCATGTGTGTCACCTAATTTATCTGGGTCTCAAGTTCTTTGACTATAAACTTAAAGGGTTAGAGTAGGTGACCTTGAAGTTGTCTTCAAGGTCTGAGATGTATAATTTCAAATTCAAGAGTTAAAAAATCTCACCAGTGTCCTTATAAAAGCAAATTTTGTTCAAGAATGTCAGAGTTTAAACAAGGGGTCCAACTTTTTGGCTTCCCTGGGCCATGTTGGAAGAAACATTGTCTTGGACCCCACATAAAATACACTAACACTAACAATAGCTGATGAACTGAAAAAAAAAAAAAAGATCCGTTCATCATTTTCATCATGTTTTGAGAAAGTTTATGAATTTGTGTTGAACTGTATTCAAAGTCGTCTTGGGCCGATGTGGCCCGTGGGCTGCGGGTTGGACAAGCTTGGTTAAGGCTGAGGGGAGGGGGTTCCCTGGTGGTGTAGCAGCTAGGCTTTGGTGCTCTCAATGCCATGGCCTGGGTTCGATTCCCAGTCAGGAAACCACCAAAAAAAAAAAAAGGCTGAAGGGAAAAAAATTTTAGGGAATAACTTCGTGCAGATGCTGAGGAAACGGGCTGCGTGTTGATGTAGTTATTAATCTATGGAAGCAGAAACGCCACCACCATGAGAGCGAAATTCCTTTTGTTTGAATTGAATAGACAGTGGTTTCTGATTAAAATGTGAACCTCCACGAAGGTATTAATCTATGGTTAGCTGTTAACAATTTATTTCATCAGTTCTCAAGGGTTAGGACAAGACAGGTACATTTATGAGAGGAGATGGAGGAGGAAAGATCTAGAATCTGGCAGGTTTCTCTGGGGAGAAAGAGATCAGGATCAGGTGTGTAGCTTCACAGGAAGGACTCTCAGAGAGTGAGGGGGCAGTTCATAAAGATCTTAGAAAATCCAAAGGAAAGAGGCACCACGATGAGACAAAAGACACAGTAAAATCACAAGTAGGGGGACAAGTAGGGGGATAGCTAGCACAGTGGACACCGATGCCCGGAATCAACATGCCCCGGAAGTGGGCTTGGTAGGTGGGAAGATTAACAAAGTTGATCGTCTAAAACCACAGAGTATCTATTTCTTAATTGACCCTGGGAGTAAAACTATCTTCCATGGAGAAGCTATCAAGAACCACATTTAGGACTTTGAGATTCATATTCAAGAAAATACGGCACTTTAATATTCTCAGTCCAAGGTCATTTTCATCCCTATTTTCAACATAATTGGAAAGGCAGAGTCAGATTCGTGACAATGGAAGCATTTCGCTGGTTCAAAGACCTGAGCTTGAATCCTCCTTGCTCGACATGCTCTCTGTGATACTAGGCAGATTCCTGAGCCTTTATAGTTCCCAGTTCCTTGAACTGTAGGAAGGAGCTAATGAATCTCGAATCTTGAAAAGTGGGAAGGATAGAGGTTAATTACAGAATGGCTCTTCAATAATTATTTGTTCTTTCCTATTGAACAGATAGGAACACGATTTGTAATTTTCACATTCTTTAAACTAAGGAATAAAACCTAATAATGTTGATTGAAAACTTACTATGTTTCAGGCATTGGTCTAAGTGCTTTGATACATTAATTAATTTAATTCTTATAACAATTTTATAAATTGGAAACTATGATCATCTCCATTTTATGGTCAAGGAAAATAAGGCATGTAGAGTTGTGGGAATTTGCCTGAGGTTGAAAACCAGAAAGAACAGTAGAAGTCTTGTTTTCTCCTTATCTGTGCTATTATCCACTAGCATCACTTTGGTGAGGCTGCAAGTCTCTCCTCACTAAAGCAGCACATCCAATATTTCTTTCAAATTAGCATTATGTAAAATTTCAGGGAAAGATTTCAGCTAAAATAATGAAGTGGTTCATTAAAACATTCTGAAGGTGTACATTATTTGGATGGACTAGTCTTGATAGGTTATAGAAGAAGGTTAATTCAAAAGGTAGATGAGAAATCAATCCTGAATTCAGATAATAATATGAAACCTGAGTTAATCTCCAGACTCCCACATTTCAATGAGCTGTTTTCCTGTGATCGCCTCTCCCATTCCTTGCGTCTCTGGGTTTGGATATGCTTCACTATTGAAGTTAACCTCAGTATCTCCAAATGATTTTGATATAAATAAAAGAGGGGTTTATTATATTTCCTTTTAGATAGGAGGACACACTTATCAAAATAAGAAGTTTAAATGCATGAGAGAAAGAAAAGAAGGTGAAGATTCTAATATATCAGGTCTTTGGAAATAGAGGGCAAAGAGTGATTTTTCCCTGAATAGCAACCATTCACCTTCTTTTAGTTGGAGAAATGTGTGTTTGTGTGTTTGTGTGTGAGAGTGTGTGTGTGTGTATACACATGGTGGTCAAAGTGAAGTGAGGTAGTGGTGAAGCTCTTTAGGCCCAGTCAGATCTGGTGATTCTCACAAGACTTCTCTAGTCATTGGCCTGAAAAAATTCTCTCTCTGACTTGAGGCTGGTGTTCTGATAACTGATTGTATTTCTGTCCAGTCGGTTGCTAGAGGTGAGACATAGGAGTCTTGCTGAATCCCTCATCTTACACCCCAGTTTTCCTGTATCTTCAGCATCACTGTATTTTGGCCCTTTAATCCCCATCTCCACGTTCACATTCAAAGCTCTTGCTGGAGGGTTCCAAGATGTCACCAAGGTAAGACTATGCATGTGTGGAGAAAATGGAGACTCTTCAGCTGCATTCACCTGAATCTTGCCAGTAAGAAGAGAGTGACACATGCTACTTTCTGGCTGGCAAAGTACAAGAAAAGGACAGCTGGCCATAGGACCATTATATATTTTTTTCCCAGAAGAATAACTGATTTAAACTCTTGAGAAGAAGCTTCTTTGCACACGTGCGTGAGTGTGAAAGGTAACTCTTAATAGAACGGTAATTTCAGTAGAACATTGGTGTTGGTTAATTACCTGATTTACCAAAGGATTCTTGATATATATTGTAATCACGAAAAAGAATATTACTTTTAAAGACAAAGGCTGATCTTTTTTCACTATAACACTGGCATTTTTGTATAAACAGTACTTTCTAACTCTACAGCAAAGAAGATTCTCGGTAACCATCGTCTGTAGTTGTATACAACACTTGTATTTGGGAAGAAGTTGGACTAAATTATCTCCAAGTTATCTTTCCAGAACTCATGGCATCTTTGTGTCCTTGGACAACCAAAAGAAGAAAAGTTGGAGATTGGTCTGTGAGCATATGTATTGAGAACTCTACAGAAATGGTTAAGTATAGACACAATTTGGCTACTTGAGAGTGGCCTCAACTGAGAGAGTTCTTTTGTCCTCTCCAATTAACAGGCAGGAATCTTCAGTCTCTTGTGGGCATTTCTACATTGTCCCCTGTAGTGGGGTTTTTTTATTTAGAAAATAGTGTGATCTCTTTCTCCTACAATTTTGACTTCTCCCATTTTCTGTTTTGATTTTAATACATGCAGCTTCAATAGCCATCTGTTCTATGAATGCTAGACATGGAAAAAGATCTCAGTGACGTCTCCGTGGTGCTGCGAGATTAAAGAACACAAGCTGAGGAAGAGAACGCAGGTGAATGCTATGGTTTACTCAGAAGGTCTCCGCCTGTAGTATACTCACCACACAGACACAGCCATCTGCGTCCATGCATGCTTAGTGATTAAAAGTGAGCCTGTTCGTGAGGATCCCGATTAATCTGAACCTAAGTACCAATAGCAGATTTTTACTTGTGGACTTATTTGTTTTACTTACTACTTAATTACTACTTTTAAAGTTGATCATGTTTAAGATTTTATCATTCTTGTCTACCATTGTTATGTATTAACTCATTGATTAAGACCTAGAATACAACAGTAACAATATAATGTGTATTTTTGGCTAAGCTAATGAATGAAAGTGAGTGGTCTCATATACCTTGAATAAAATGATACTAAGAAAGTGTCTTTTTGGCTATCACTTGGGATTCCTTTTCTTCAAAACTTTTTATTTTGAGACATAAGACAAATAGACAGTTGTAAGATTTCTAAAGAAATCCCATGGATCTTGCATTTGTATTTCTCATATATTATCATTTTACACTATTTGTGGGCTCTCTCTTTCTCTATTAGGTGTATCTATTTTTTTCTGAATTGCATGAAATTTGCAGACATGAGACATGATATCCCTTACCCCTTAAATATTTCAATATATCTTTCTATAAACTAACATATTCTCTCACACAACCACAGTGTAATTATCAAAATTAGGAAATTAATATTCATACAGAACTGTCATATAGTCTATACATCTTGTTCAGATTTCACCAATCTCAATAATGTTCTGTCCATATCAAATTATAGTTAATTATCACAGCTTCTCCTTAGAAAAGTAACAGTTAATTATGGGTTCTTAATACTAAAACCTCTGAAAGTGTACATTGTGTATTATATTTATGTGCAAGGGCTCTTTTCTATGAGAAAGGGTGTATGTATTTCATCATATTTTCAAAGAGTCCACTGACCTCAAAAAGGATGATGGACCATTGGACTGGGAGGTACGCAGGGCAGTGGGGGCCCCAAATGTAGGAGCTCAAACACGATGGGGGTCTAGCTGAGGTGATGCACACAGTTCTCAAGGTTTATACCTGGTTCGGTTCCACTCAATAGGGCCTGAGCATGAAGAGTGTTTGGGACATCAATCCAGAGTGTTTTCAGAGGCTTTGGAAACGACACAAGGAATTTAGGTGTTTAAGGTATTTATTGGGAAAAGTGCCGATGACAGAAAAAAAAGGGAACAATGGCGGAGAGAGCTTACAGGCAGTGATAAAAGTGTGACACCCGTGAAGGAGAGGGGAAAGGATGGAGGGTTGTGTGAGGAGTGTTCATGCTGCTGCTGAGTGGTGAGAAAATTCGCCCAGGCCAGTGGGGAGTCCTTGAGCCAAAGTCCTCGATTCAAAGTCCCCAGATGGGCAAGAATGGGCCTCTTTGGTATCCCTGCGATGCCATTACATCAACTGGAAACAGTCAGTGATGGGGAGCAGGGCCTTGGACAAATACAGGGATGGATCCAGAGGACAACAGCGGGGTCCATTAGTCAACTCCTCTCCCCACAGCAGACAAGTGGCACATTTCACACAGATGAGTTCATTTGGTTCCCCTGCACCACTAACTAAGGGACCTTGCGCTTGGTAGAGTGGTCAGTGTGATGGGGGTACAATTAAGCACATAAAGTTCACTGAGTGAACTTTCCAAACCATAAATGCTCCATGAATTTTATGCACATTGGCATCTATGTCCAGCATGGGTTTCTAAGTGGTATGGGAAAATACCTAAATCTCAATCCTCACACCGCCATTGATGTTAAAAACACTGAAAGTGACATGCAATGGCCATGGCGATAACAGGAATATAAAGTGTCAAAGAGACATTAGAGAGTTGATTTGATAGCTTTATATATGTGAGACTCATAAATATATATAAAACTCTTCAAAAGTCTTGATGAATTGCTCCATTTGTTTCTGTTCGTTTCCTTATATTAAACAGAACTTTTATTTTTGCCTTTGTCACAACTTACATTATAGTGAAAATACACATTTAAGCCTGTGATGGCATGTAGATGCAGACTTGTTTCAGAACTGGTGAATATTTCCCAGCTGCTTTGTGCTAGGAAGCCAATTATGTACAATATACATCACAGAGAGGAAGCAATTACATTCATTTTCTTGGGCACTGAGAAATTTGATAAGGTTGACACTTGGCACATTGAGCTATGATAGCAGTTAATTTTTTAAAAGGCATAAAATATAGGCCAGTTGAATTGAAGTCATTTGTTTTTAAATTGTTGGAAATTGTGTTACCTGAGATGCTTTCAGATGACAAGAGGGAGTGAAAAAATTAATTTAGGAATCTATTCTAAATGCAAAATGGGTACTAGGCTCCTTCAATTAAAACAAACTACTTCATTCTAAGAACAAACCAACTCCTGGAACCAATGAACAGCTGCAGATGCGGCTGGACCCTTGTAGAAACGATGAAGGCCAAGTCTTCTCACTGCTTAGTGCTGTTTTACTGAACTCTTCTCCATTTTAAAAGGATGCTTCTTTTTCTTTTCTTCTGCAAAACCCACATTTTCTCTCCTTTACTTTATTAAAATATTATTTCAGGAAGATAAAATTATCGATACTGAGATAGATGACTCACAATTCTAAATGCATGGGGTGTTTCCGTCCCTTGATTTATGGGGCATCTATCTCTAGTGGGACAAATGCTGTACAATCAATACCATGTGTGCATTGAGAGGTCATGCACTGGGCACAGTATCGGTACAGAAAGGGCTTCACCTGAACTAGAACTGAAGCAAATTTGTCACATGGGTGTGCTGACCAGGGGTATGGGGTCTGCAATTCAGTCCATATGAGCAGCATGACTGGTGGTAACAGACGTGGGGATAGCCTGGTGCATTTGGGAAATTGTAAGTGATGCATAAAGTCTGGGGCAAGTGACATGGTGACAATATATCCTGAATATTCTGAAATCATCCTAGTTCACACCTATTGTCCTGGAATAACTATTAATAGTAACAGTATTCACTTTTGGTCCCAAATATCTGGTTTTGGATATTATATCCTACGATCCCTTTGAGAGTTGGAAAAAATGTGAGAGATGGATGATGAGTTAAAGGCAGGGTACATTCAAGGCAAGGCATCTGAGCTTTACGTGAAGGCGGTAGGAAGCATCTGTTTCATCTAAGCTAAAAAGGCAAAGACAAAGACAATCAGAGGTCTAATAGAACAATGTCAGGCATGAATAAAATGGGAGGCATCATTGCAGGATCACTTCCTGATAACGTATGCCACACACATAACCTCTGGTTTCAGACACTGGCTTTCTTACAGCTGTATCTATCTCTGCACACAGACATTAAGGCCTGGCAACTTGGCTGTTGGCTTCATTACCTAAACCTCAATGCTAACAAAGTATTTCTTAGAATATCTACTAGATAGAAAAGTTCTGTGTATTGCTTTCAGACAATTATGGGGGAAAAAAGAGGGAGGATGATGTCCCAGTGGATTGCTACAGTGCATACAGTTGATTTAAAAAGCCAGAGAGTATATTATACAGTGTTCTTTAAGAAAATGCAAATATTTAAAATAAAGAGAAAAATGAAAATGCATTCTGAGGGTTTCCTTTCCTTCCTCTATGATGAAGTTCTGCAAGTAACCTGTCAGATGAGCCCACAGGTCCCCTGAGGTCAGGTATCCTTGGCTACTTCAATGGAGATTGTTTCCTAGACTCCTTTCATTAAGACTCTGCTGTGAAAAACATCTCCTTTCTTTTATCTTTTCTTTTTATTTTTTAAATGTCTCCTTTCCAGTGACTCCAGGGAGCACAGTGCCAGCTGTGGAAAAGGAGTAGGATAAGGACCAAGGAGTACGGATGACTTTATAATAACAATTCCAGGGATGTCTCAGCGCTGTGCTTCGGGGTTCAGGACATGCAGCCTGCAAATCCTTGCCAGGAATTTTGCTGTTGCTGCAGAAGCAACAGCAAATGTCCCCCATGTGTCCAGACCAGCAAACAGAAGTGGAAAGAATAGAAAGCTACAAACCTATTTACACACGGAGGAATTCAGAGCTCATAATTAGGTGAACCGAGAAGATGGGTCTACGTTTTACTTCCTTGGATGTTATTATAAGACTTGACTTGTTCTGTCAGGCACCATCAATTTTCTACTTCAAATACATATGGTTATGGTTATGGGTTTTTAAAACATAAATTCTCTGCAGTGAGATAAAGACACGTGCTATTTTGAGATAGCTTCTGACTGTTCCTTGGGATGACGAGGAAGCAGGATGACGAGGAAGCAGGATGATGGTGGGTACAGTGTAAGCTGGAGGTCTGAGCTTATGTACGGAACCTTTCCCAGAGGTAGGTGGAACTGCCCCCGGATGACTGAGTTCTTTGTCAGGTGTTATGAGTTTACAGCCACCAAAGGGGAATCCTTTTTATTCTGCACATTTTTGCTTGTGAATATTTTCTTTGCCGGTATGGACCCTGACAACATGGAAAGTAACTTGAGTGGCACGTGGATTCCATAAAATATGAACAGGGGGCTAAAATTATACAAGTGCTGAAGGAAAAAACGTAGAGACCATGTCAACAATGCCACGAAATAACACCGAAATAACACAGGCCCACACTCCACGAGCAGCATTAATGCCAGACGTGACTCTTCTACAATGCTGAGATGAAATGAAGGTAATCTACCCGGGGGATGGTCATGCTTAAAATATAATCAACTAAAATTACATATAAACATTATTAATTAACTTGTTTAATTTAAACAAATTAAAAATAATATCTAAACACATAAAAAAAACCTCTGTTGCTTTTAGAGTATAAAGGATAAAAATAAGCAGAACTGTAACACCAATAGAAAAAAAGAGTCCAGGTTGAAATAAGAGAAACAAATTACTAATAAATATGTGAAATGTGCTATCAATAAATAATAAAGGAAAATCAATCGAAAACCATATAATGGAAGCAAAAGTTTTCATCCACAAAGTCAGAAAAGAGAATCATAAAAACAGTAACAACTGTGATGGTTAATTTCATGGGTCAGCTTGACCGGATCACGGGGTGAATATTCAGCGAAGCCTCAGACCCGAATGTGTCTGTGAGGGTGTTTCAAGATGAGGTGAGCGTTTCAGTCAATACACTGAGTAAGCAGATGGCCGTCTCCAACGGAGGCGGGCACCACCCAGCCTGCTGAGGGCCCGAACAGAACAAAAAGAGGGAGGAAGGAAGCCTTTGCTCTCTGTCTGCTGGACTGCTGAGCTGAGACACCGGAATTCGTTTGCCCTCAAATGCGGACTGGGAATTATGTCATCCGTTTTCAGGCTTGGGCCAGAACTGCAACACGGGCTTTCCTGCGTCTCCAGCTTGCAAATGGCAAATCATGGGATTTGTCAGCCTCTATAATATACACCAATTCCTTATAGGTGTGTGTGTGTGTGTGTGTGTGTGTGTGTGTGTGTGTATGAGGGCTGTCCAGAAAACACCCAGCCATAAATGCCTCTAGTTTTCATGTTATGTGGCTGGGTACTTTCCGGACAGCCCTTGTATGTATGTGTGTGTGTGTGTGTGTGTGTGTGTGTGTGTGTGTGTCTAAATATCTGTTTCTGTCTCTGGGCAACCCTGACTATACAAACACTTAATGCTAACAAAGGTGGAGTAAAATGGATACTTTCATACACTGCAGGAAGTAGTGTGAAATAATACAACTTTCATTTAATAATATAAAACAGGTTTAAAGAGATTCTTTACCACAGTAAATCTAAGAATTCTTTAAGAATCCATTTTAAAGTAATCATCTAAGATGTGTACGATGAATGTAAAACATAATTATTTTATTATTAATTATAGATATAAAATTTTACTCAACCAAAGTATCCAATGACAATGCTCAAAGAATAATCTTTATATTTAATGAGCAACTTATGCTGCTGTGATGCAAGTTGATTGTGAAGAACTGTAATATAAAAGTTTTCTCAGAAAATAATGTTAAAATGAAAACTACAAATGATTAAATGATACCTGTAGTATAAACCAAGTATTAACTTAAGTATAAAAAGGGAAATATATTAAAAATTTGAATTTGTTTTATGTTGGCTAAAGAAGTGTATCTGCTTTAAATTGTGTACTTTAATATTTTCCAAAGTTTCCAGTTTTAGATAATGAATACACACACACACCCACACACACATATTTTTTTTATAACATGAAAAAATACTGGTTAAAATAGAAAGTGTAATCCTAACAATGGTAACAAAATGTTAAAGTTAACTATTAGAAGCAATAATTGAGAGAACTGTTGTAGGTAATAGTTAGGATTATTAATAGATGTTTCTGAAAGCCCACAGGATTCTGAAAAGTCTATCTAATTTAGAAAGAAGAAATTTTAATAATAATCTCATGGATGCTACTTTGCCCTTCTCTGATTATTTCTTCTCTTCCTCCCACTAGACTGCATACTCTATGTCATAGGTCATTCAGAATTTATCATGGGATTTTGAGCCATAATAAGCCCTTTACATAATTTGATTTCTACTACTAAATAGAATTGTTGACATTTCTGATTCTTCCAGTCATTTTTGCATTCCCATGATTTCTGTTAATTAACTTTTGAGATAAATTTGGAGACTCGAGTCATTAATAGACGTTTAATACACCAATAGATGCTTAGTTTGGTACTTCAGGATAATTTTCATTCTATTCTTCAGATTCACTATTTTCTGAATTTCATCCAGAATTTAGAATTACATTGATTTTCTAGGGTGGGACTCGGCATAACACGTTTTTTTTTCCTATAAAAATTACAGTCAAGGACAATAATACTTAAACATATTGTTAATAAAATGATTGATAGATTTTGTTGCCAGAAGTAAAAAGTTTCAAACAAGAAAAGAAAAAAATCCTTAATCGTGTATTTTAAAGTGATCAAAAGTGACAAATGCATCCCTGTAAGGGGTGAAATGCTATGGTGTCTAGAAAGAGTATCAGCCAGAAGCAACTGCAGATGCATACATGGATAGTATTATGTCTTTTAAAATATTCCAAATGTGAAAGTCCAGTTGACCATACTACCGACACTTGATAGAAACACCCTTACTAATATTTAACCTCTCTTGCTCTCATTCTTTTTTCACAAAACCATTAGGATTCAATCTAATTTGGGGTTTTGTGTCAAACTCGCCATCAGAAAGAACCAAGTGCATCCAATTACTGAAGTTTGCTGGCAAGTTTAATATGCCTTCTTATCAATAATGCATCAGCACTGGCATCACAGATCATTCTCTTATCGACTTGCCTCTAAGCTGGCTTCTCATGACCGGTTCAGACACGCCTGTGCTGACACTCTTACAGTGGGGGTGAAGGGAGGAAGCTCTAGAGTTGGACTTTGTTAAGAGCCTACTTACTAGCTACCTGACCTTGGAAAAATTAGAAAACAGTTTATCTGAAAAAGAATAACAATGATATACACTTCAATTTGTTGTGAAAATAACATAACAGAAGAAATAAGGACATATAAAATTCTTGGGGAAAGTGGCACTTGATATATGCTCAATAAATATTAACTGATGCTGTTGCTACTAGTGCTACTCTTATCATCTAAACTTGCTTATCTGCTTACCATAACCAGAGAAAAACAGCTTTGATGATTGTCAGCTTAAATAGTTTGTTCATCTTACTAACAGGTAAGTAAGTGGAATTCAGGGTGAAATAAGACCTATGATAAAAGCAAGGTATGTGAGGTTTTGCTATTCTGATAGTTATTAAACATCTTGCTTGGATCAAGTTTAAGCAATTACACATAGAGACCCATTCGTAACTCTTTCAAATGCTTAATCATTTAGTGATATACAAGGCTTTTGGTTCTATAACCTAGGCTTTAACCAATACATGTTCTTTGGCCTCATTCATATGCATGATATTTCTTTCTTACAATTAAAACAGCAATTAAAAGCGAAGTAAGCAAAAGTAAGCTCATTGTATTACAATCTGAAGTCTACGAGATTGGCACTTGCTGAGTGCATTTTTATCACAATAAAAATGCAGATAATTTGCTTTAAGTAATTGCAATTAAAAGAGTATTCTATATTTCATGTTTTAATTAACAAATGCCACAAAATGCATTTTGGTGCTTTGCAAAATTAATTCCCTTCCACCCCTAACTGGGAGGTTTAAGTCCCAGTGTTTTTGTTTTGGTATTTTGATGTCCTAATTATTCACATATTTCTGCTCTAAAAACACGGAACGAAGTTGTACTACTAGATCCTTTGCAATGCGAGCAAACAGCATCTCAGAGCAAGTTCATCGCAGTCCTATCCCAAGAGACCCCTTCCCTTCCACACTGCCACCCAGACAGTCACCGATCTCACATTTCCTGATAATTGCATTGAAATTGCACTCATAGTGTAAGGCTGGGAAGGAAACAGGTAATGAACTAGGAATGGGGCTTGCAATGTTAACCTCAAAGGAAAAAACGTTCCAAGTTGCTTTATGCATGATGAAATGGTTAATAAGCAAAACTCAAGACATACTCATAGGGATTATTTTAGTAGCCAGGTCACTTATTCATTCATTTGTTTTACAAGTATTTGTTTTAATTCCAACTGGAGAGATAATCAGTTGCAAGGACTGATGGTGAGCTTGGGAACTAAGAGAAGTGACAGTGGTAAGCAGAGGTGCCATCACAGGATGTTCTCTGGGGCCAGGTCCAACGGTAATGGAATTGGGGAGCTATTAAACAGTCTAAAGAGGATAACTCACCCAAACAAGTGGGCGTCAAAACACATAAAGGAAGGTAAAAGAAAATTAATTTTATTTATGGGTTTAGTGCAAATTTTCACTTTAACTATTGGTTAGATGATTTCCAAAGCTGAGTTAATGAGAAAGTTAGCCTTTTATGTGCAAGAGTCGATGACACCTTAACCCATTTTGGGACTGAGAATTCCAGGGCATGCATGTCTCAGCGTCAGAATGTATTTCTTTTCTCATTGGTTCATGTTAATATTTGCCAAGCTCCC
The DNA here is from genome assembly GCA_004026885.1 of Lyroderma lyra. NCBI lineage: Eukaryota > Metazoa > Chordata > Mammalia > Chiroptera > Megadermatidae > Lyroderma > Lyroderma lyra. The sequence continues at coordinate 33,538 of PVJL010001656.1, forward strand.
GTTAGGTGGCTGGAACAGTACTAGGTGAAGTGGATAGAGTGAGAAAAAGCATGAAGGCATCTGGCTTTCTCAGTGTCACAGGTCAACGTACCCGTCTGGGTGGGAGTGAGAGCTGGGAGCCTGGAGGGTCGTGCCCTTTGGGGTGATCCGAGTGTGTGTGGTGAGTATTGCCTGAATCAGTAAGACGAATATGAGCCAATATCTTCTTTATGAACAGCAAGTGTTTTTCTCAAGGTAGAGTTATCCTTGATACTACTAATAACACAAGTTATTCATTATTTGCTGTACATGGAACACTTCTTTCCCACCAGCGGATGCTGGATTAATGGATGGAGATAAAAAAGATTAAAAATAAACTGTCTTTGTCCTTACGGAGCTCACTGAATGCACTAACTCCTATCTAAAATGATATGTATGGATAACTGAAAACTATCTGGATTAGGGAATTAAAGTACAATGAAGGAGGAAAACTTAACTTATTGCTGATGACTTTGTTGTAGCCCAGACGTTGTTGTGCAGCAACAGGCCCCTCTGGGCTGCATTCTGTTCGGGGGCACATTCAAGATTCCGGCAAAAATGATCACTTTACTTCTGATCCCTAACAATAACAAAAAGTTGTTTTTAAAAAAAGCTGCCAATTCAAAATTAAGATAGTCAAGTCTCCCATAGTGATAATCATCAATATCACCATCAATTTATAATAAAAGTTAGCGCCAAATGACAAGACATTTTTTGAGTGCTTTGCTTTTATTTCCTTAGAGAAAATTTGCAAACCCAACTGAGACAAGTTTCCAAATGTTTTGTAATTTTTAGAGTTTAACATCAGCACTACCGTCATCATCACTTATTTCCAGGTGGAACTCTTTTTCCGAAATGGCCATCAGAATTGTTGTTCAAGGTCTAACAATTAAATTCACGGAAAGGAGTTCCAAAACTGCTCTGAAGGGTGGACTGGGCACTGGCGTTGGTGCACAGTTTCCCAAGGGGGGGTGCTTTGAGGGTGACCGTAGTGATATGCAGCAATGAGGGCTGTAACACTTTTTCTAGGATGAGTTCATGAACTTAATTGTCAGTTCTCGTATATATAAATTCCCACTAATATTTAGGTTTAATCCTATGTTTAAATGAATTAATTGCTCACTCTGAGTTCTTTGGCACAGCTTTTTCATTCATGTCTTATTTAGTGGGTTTGTTCCTTGAGAGGTCTTTTTAAGGAGGGTTTATGGTCATCATATTTCATGGCATCTTGAATGAGTAAAAATAATGTTACACTTTTCCTTATCGCCTTGATATAAAATTCTGAGGGGGTCATACTTTCTTTCCTTAAGAACTTTGTAGTAATTATCCTACCATTTTTCATTTCTAAAAATATTTCCCCCTTGGGTGATTTAATATCTTTGTCTAGATGTCCGGAGATTTTTGTTTTACTCTCTGAAGTTCAATATCATTATTAATTTATACCCTGGTTTGATTTAACAGTTTAAGTTTTTTCTTTGGACATATTACATTCTTTTAATGTTCTAACTCTGAGTTCAGAAAAATTTTATCTAATTGTACCTTTGAAAAATTTTTCCCAATTTGTTTAGTTTTCTTCTGAAGGGACAGATGTTGGGTATACGTTAGCTGTCACCTAGTGTCTACGATTTTCAATCTAACCTTTTGAATTTCTCCGTGCTTTTCCATTTAATTCTCCATTTCATTTTCTCTGAAGCTTACTGTCCATGGCCTTAACTGTCGTCTGTTAATGAAAGGGAAAATGAAACACTTAAATTTATCTTTTTACCATAACTTGTTCCTTCTTTGATGTTTGTCCTTTATGAAGATCTGAGTTTCTCACCAATATCATTTCCCTTCTCTCTAAAGATTTTAGTATTTCTTGCAAGGTAGTTCTACTGGCAATGGAGTCTCTCAGATTTTGCTTGTCTGGGATAGGTCCACTTTTGGAAGGCAATTTCACAGGGTAGAGAATTTTAGGTTAGTGGGGGTTGCTTTCTGTTTGTTCTTTCCTAACAATAAATATTTCACTCTATTTTCTTCTTGTATGCATAGTTTCTGAGGAGAAATTGGATGCAATTTTTATCTTCTTAGCTCCTCTGTAGGTAAGGTGTTTCCCCCCATCTCCACCCCTCTGGTTTCTTTCAGGATGTTTTTTCTTTATCTTTGATTTTCTATAGTTTGAATATGATATGAATGTGATATGTCATGGTTACTTGTTTATTTATTCGTTTGTGTATTTTGGGTACTCATCCTGCTTGGTATTCTCTGGGCTTCCTGGATCTGTGGTGTAGACATCAATTTGGGGAAATAGTCATACTTTTCTGCAAATATTTCTTTAATCCCTTTCTTCTCCATCTGGTATTCTCATTATTTGCGTCTTCCACCTTTTGTAGTTGTCCCACAGTTCTTGGATATTTTGGAGGTTTCTTAGCCCTTTTTCCTGTTTGCTTGAGTTTGGGAGGTATCTATTCAAATAACCTCAAGCTCACACTGTCCTTACCCATTCGCAGTCAAATAAGCTCATTAAAGCTACGCTTTGTTTCTGTTACAGCGTTTTTGGTCTCCAGCATTTCTCTGGTTCTTAGAATTTCCATCTCTGTGCTTACGTTGTCCATCTGTTCTTGCATGCTGTCCACACTATTCACTAGAGCCCTTAGCACATTCATCATAGCTGTTTTAAATTGGTGGTCTGATAATTCGGATACCCTAGCCATATCTGACTCTGCTTCTGACACTTACTCTGTCTCTTCAAACTTCATTTTTTGCCTTCGAGTGTGTCTTGTCATTTTTCTTGATAGCCAGGCATGATGCACTGGATAAAAGGAACTGCTGAAGGAAAAAGCTTTAGTGATGTGGGGGAGGGAGATGATCCTATAGTCACGATTAGGGCTCACTTTTAGTGAACTCGTGCTTCAGGACACCGATCTCCACAGGCGGTGGTCAGCCCCCTGCCCCTCAGGCTTAGGTGGGACAGGGGAGGTAGAGCTGGCTGGCGTTGTACCGTCCACATTATTAGGTTCTGATGATACCACAGCAGCCCAGGTTCTGCTACAAAGGTTCTCCTGAGCGCAGGCCTCATTGAGAATGGTTCTGGCATAGTTAATGATTTTATGTATTTATGCCAGAAGAGGATTTTTCTCTCTATTCTTTATGAAGACCGAGGAGAGATCCTGGAGGTAAAAGTAACAAAACTGTGGGGTCTTCCTAAGACTGGGTGCCCTGGTATTTTTTTTTCTTTTTTATTGTTAGACTTATTGGGGTGACATTGATGAATAAGATCTACATAAGTCCCAGGTATACAATCCTACAGCACATCGTCTACGTGTTGCGTTTTGTGCTCACCACCCAGAGTCAGTTCTTCTTCCATCACCGTGTATTTGACTGCTCCTCCCTCCTCTCCCCCCCCCCCCTTTGCCCTCAGGTAACCACTAAACTACTGATTGTGTCCATGAGTTTTTGTGTCTTTGTTGCTTTCAGTTTTATATCCCACATGTGAGTGAAGTCACATGGTTCTTATTTTTTTCTGTCTGGCTTATTATTCGCTTAGCACAATGACCTCCAGGTCCATCCATTTTGTTGCAAAGGGCAGTATTTCATCTTTCCTTACAGCTCATATACACAGTGGAATGTTACCGTGGTGCTTTTACAGGTCAGGGATATCCACGCTGAACCTCTAGCAACTCCTTCCTTCCAGCTGCCCCGCCAGGCCTTCCTTCTCTGAGGGCTCTGCTCCGGTAAGCTGTGGCTCTCTGTGTTCGCCTGTGGGTTGCTCCAATTTGGGGGCAGCAGTTGGCCCCATAATTTCATTTTTCTTACACATCTAAGAAGAATTTTTGCCCTTCCAGTTTGTTCAGCTTTTTAATAGTTGTTAGGACAGAGTGGTGACTTTCAAGCTTCTTACATACTGGACTGAAACCCCAGTCACTCATTTTTCTTCATTCTATTTGCATCCTTACGGGGAAAATGTGTTGCAATGTCTCTATTCCTAGAAACACAATATTTAGTCTTCCATGCAGTCTCTGTTCGACATAATGTTTGACTTCATTATCAGATAAATAAATAACTTTCATAGTCAGTAAGGATATTAGAATATACTACACTCACATTTCTGACTTACGTTTGAGCCATCACGAGCTGGTACTATAGAGGCTATAAAGCATGGTAATTTAGATCAAATAAATAAGCCTTGGTTCTATATTCGGACTCGTACCTATAAACCATGTGACTTTGGGAAAATTAGTTATTCAGTCTGTGGTCCCTTCTCCTCCCCTATAAGAATGAGCTTAGCAACCATACCTGTCTAATAAGATTGTTATGACAAGCAATGGATGCAAATTCTTTAGAGCAAAACTTAACATAGTAAGTACTGAATAAAAAATATTGAGAATACAATTTGGTACAGCTCTGTTAAGCAGCCAGGAGATTGCCATAGGTAGGAAGGCAGATGAGCAGACAGGTGGCACTGATGGGTGGACTAATGCAATTGGGCTGGTAACGTACCGTCAGGTGGGGCAGTAGAGTCTACGGGATCAGGTTTTGAATAGAAGGGGGCAGCATCTATGAGGCTATAGCATTTTGAGAATTATACGCACTTCATAAGGGTTCCCGGAGGGTATTTCTTAATCAATAATCATTGGTGGATAGCCTGGCAGCTTTACTGGCATGAAGTTTGGCTTGTACAGCTGGCAGCATTTCGCTGTGCTTGTTCTATGAATAACATTTGCTCTGTTGATTTAGGGCCCTACCCTGAAAGAAAATTCCCACCGATTTGGAAAATCACATAGCCAGGCTGAGCAGAGTATTATTTTAGGCATTCTTGGTTTAAGTTTGTAAGCAACAGTAGTTTGCAAGGGTCCTTTGGAAAGTGTCCATGGATTAACAAATGTCCCTCAGTGTTACCCGTTCTCTTCCTGTGATTTAGCGTCTCCTGATCTCTATTATGCACTTTGCAGATAATAAAAAGATGGGAAACACTGTTCTTTTACCTTCTGACTGATACAATTCAAATACTAAAAAGTTCCATAATTTGCGTGAACTTAAAACAATGATCAACATCATCACTGAAGCACACTAAGCACTCCCCCTTCCAGAAAAATTATGACTTTATCTATTTTCCTGTGATGCCAGGAAGAGACGAATGGCCTTCAACCACCTCGGTACAACAAAAACTTTGTGACATAGTGACTTTAATTGTTTTGATTTTCCTATGCATAGAGAAGGACATGACCTGGGATGAGTGTCGAGCTGTCAGCTTGTGTATGTTAATGGTTTTAATGAAATTATTTAGCTGGAGGCAGTCCTGGTGGGTTGTCACCGATATAGTTTGAGTCTCTTCTTATTCACACTGTGAGAAAGGAGATGACACAGACAGTGTGGCGTCTCCTTGACTTGGCTTTGCCCCAAAGGTCCATTCCTAACTTTCTGCGGAGCATGAAGGACAGGAAAAATGAAGTAATTGGGGAAAAAATGTGATATTTAAACAAAATTGGGACTCATTGGTCTCATTCTTCACATAGATACTAATGCATGTATACCACTGATACAGAATCAGCGCCACGCAGTCTCATAGGCCAGGGCTAATGATCTCCAAGTACATGAGACTACCTGTGTGACAGAGAGGCCAATCGGGAGGCTCCCCTATCCAGCGGAGCCTGGGCATCCAGCCTGTTGTGTGAAACAGCAAACTGGTATCTTTCCTGTGACCTGGTGATTTCATGGATTGAAATGGGGGATAAACGCCACATCGAACGTGATGTACGTATGCCAATGCTACATCAAACCACTATTACTGACCTACATACACATGAGTATAGACTGATGCTGTCCATCCAAAACCATTTCCAAGAAACATTCTGCAACACCTGTGCAATGGCAAAATATGTCCCAGTTTTGAAGCATGGGGAATTTGCTTTTAAGTCCCTATTTCCCCCTCTCTGTATCCTCTTTTCTATTATTTCTGCCTGATAGGTCTTCAGAAGGTGCCTGTAAATGCTCAACCTCCCTGGCTACAATGCCCAAAGATGCCTGCCCCACTGTACTCTGGACATGTCTCAGCCCTCTCAAAACTTACCACTCCTAAGAACAAGTCTCAGAGGGCTTGCTGAGTGATTAATGAATCACTGTGAAAATACGTAGAGGGTTAAAAAGGATGACATGTGTATCTCACACGAAGGGTTTTCATTCTTTCACTGAATATGTGAGTAGTATATGGATTGCCATTCTGCTGATAAGAGTCGTTGGTGGGGTGTGGGGGAGGAAGGTGTGTGTATGTGTTTCTCTGCACATTTTAAATCACACAAGAGGGGAAGCTATTGATTTTGCTCATGTGAGCTCAGGGCCTCATCCCTTGGTGAACATTATAGAGTTGATTAAGCCTATCCAAAAAGCATTCTGTTATCAATATCTTAATTAATCTTGCAAAAGAAATGTATGCAAGTGAGAACTGAAATTCATTACTTCTATAAATAAAGACCTTACTATCTTAGTGAATTTGAACCATCGAGGAGTATAGCCATCCTTAAAAACCAGTGCTCGTAAAATATTTACAATTAGTTTTAGAAAGTCTTGAATTTTTAAAAAGTTCTCAGAACAACTGCATTTTTTGTAAGTTGTTATTGCATTTTGATATGATGTGAACAAAGAATATTTAAAAGGGCATGCAATATCTTACTTTATTTTTAACTTAAGGTACAATTGTCTCGAATGGTGAACTAATAAGTCAGTTACAATTCTTTTGTGATGAAAAACTACAAAACCAACACAATTGTGATTTAGAAGTATATAATAAATTCTAGTAAAGTATGAAATTTCAGGAAACTGGATGGAGAACATGTTTTATGGACCTAGATTGTTTTAGAGAAAGTGAACTAAACATTTTTGTAACTTCTTCTTAATGGAGCTAGAGACTCTCCACGTAGAATAAGTATTAATTTACTCAGAATTGATACCAATAATTACTACAGAGCCATCCTGATCTAGCATCAAGGAGAAATAAGGTTGTGCCAGGCTGAGTACTTGACATTTTGCAAGGCTGCTCCTTGAAGGAGACTTTTAAGCAAATGAACAAACAGACCATAGGCTGAAAGAAAATATTTACACAGTGAGTATATCCTATTTGTATCCAGATATGTAAAGATGATCTAGAGAGAAGGAACAAGATGGTGGAATAGTTAACATTATGTCTGCCACTCTCATGATCATATTAAAATTACAACTAAATTATAGAACAATCAACCTCAAGAGTCATCTGAAGTCTCACTGAACAGAACCCCTAATAACTTAGGATATAAATAAGAGGCCACATTGAGACAAGTAGGAGGCGTGGAGATGGGAAACGGGATGACCTCAAATCCACAGGGAGCGATCGGGCACTGGGAGGGACACCTGGGCCTCACACCAGGATCGCCACCCCAGGGGTCCTGTGCCAGGAAGAAGAGTCCCCACAGCCTCTGGCAGTAAAATGAGTGAGGATTCTGTGTGTCCTGGTGAGAGGAGAATGTGTCTGGAAACCCAGACGTCCTCTTAAAGGGCCTGAGCACACACTCGATCTCTTGCACCTGGGCTTGGGTGTGGGTGGGCAGCAATTAGAAATAACACATGCACTCCTATGCTCACTGCAGCACTATTTATGATAGCCACGATGTAGAAGCAACCTAAGTGCCCATCAATAGATGACTGGATACAGAAGAGGTGGTATATACGTGAGGGCTGTCCGGAAAAAAGCCTCCGTTTTTCACGTTGCATGGCTGGATACTTTCCCAACAGCCCTTGTATATAATGAAATATTAATCAGACCTAAGAAAGAATGAATTCTTACCATTTGTGACAAGGATGGACCTGAAGAGTATTATGCTAAGTGAAAAAAGTCAGACAGAGGAAGAAAAACACCACATGATCTCACTTGGATGTAAAATCTAAAGAACAAAACAAAACACAAACAGACTCATAGATGCAGGTAACGAGCTGATGGCTGCGAGATCGAAGGGGGCTGAGGGGCAGGGTGGAAAAGGTGAGGGGATTAATGAGTACAAATTGGTAATTACAAAACAGTTATGGAGATGTAAAGTAAAGCATAAGGAATATGGTCAATAATGTGGTAATAACTGTATAATGCCAGGTGAGTACTTGACTAGTCAGGGGGACCATTTTGTAAATTATATAAATGTTTAACCACTATGTTGTACATCTGAAACTAATATAAAATAATACTGAATGTCACGTGTAATTTAAAAATAGTCACAGGGATGTAAAGTACAATATAGAGAATATATTCAATAATATTGTAATAACTAGGTACGGTATCAGATGGGTAATAGACTTATTGGGGTTATCACTTTGTGAGGTATATAAATGTCTAACCACCATGTTGTTTTGTATACGTGAAACTAATGAAAAAAAAAGAGTATCTAGAGAACATTTGTGACTGAATGATAAGACAACAAATCCAATAAAAAATGTCAACACATACTTCACAGAAAGTATACAAATGACGATTAGCACTTGAAAAGATTCTTCTTTTGTCATCAGGGAAACACAAGTTAAAACTAGAAGAGCTACCACTGCACAGACGTCACATATATTGCTGCTGAAAATGAAACTGGTACAGCCAGATAGTAGAATAGCTTGGAATATTCTTTAAACTTAAACATCACATGATAAAATTCGACTTCTAATTACTTACCCAAGAGTTATGAAACCATATGTCCACTTAAACACTTGAGTGCAAATGTTCATCATAACTTTATTTATAAGAATCAGATACTGGAAACAACCCTCTGTCAATTATCTTGTCAATGATTATACAAAATTATGGTATACAATGTAATACTACTCAGTATCAAAAGCCATTGCTTATTAATAAACAAAACAGCATACATTATTCTTCAAAATAGGCTGAATGAAAGAAGACGCAAATAATTCCACTAACATGGAACTTCAGATAAGACAAATTTAATCTACAGGGTTAGAAACAGATGAGTGGTCTCCAAGGACTGGTGATGGGTGGGAATGGCTGCAGAGGGCTTGTGGGAACTTTTGGGATGACAGAACTATTTTATAACCCAATTGTGGTATGGTGACATCGCCACACATTTGTCAAAATTCATTAAAATGTGGGAGTGTGAAAAACATGAAGTTTTTTGAAAAAAATTTTATTAAAGTTATTGGGGTGACATTAGTAAAATTATAAAGGATTCAAGTGTACAATTCTATAATACAGCATCTACATGTTACATTGTGTGTTCGTTACACAGAGTCAAATCTTCCATCACTGTATATTTGACCCCCTTTACCCTCTTCTACCTCCCCACTCCTCCCTTACCCTCTGGCAACCACTAAACTGTTGTCTTTGAGTTTTTGCTTGTTTGTTTGTCTTGTTCGTTTGTTGCTTTCAGTTTTATATTCCACATATGAGTGAAGTCATATGGTTCTTGACTTTTTCTCTCTGACTTACTTCATTTAGCATGATGATCTCAAAATCCATCCATGTTGTTGCAAATGGTAGTATTTTATCTTTCCTTATGAATGAGTAATATGGTGCTGGGAAAATTGAAAAGTAGGCTGACCAGACACACTGTTTCAAACGGGACAGAAAACAGTGGTAATGTCCTGTTTCAAATGGTATGTATGGTTGGCCCAGTCTCACTGGGCTAAATTCAAGGTGTCAGTGGGCTGACCTGATGTACCATTTGAAATGGGACAGTATTGCTGTTTTCTGTCCTAATTAAAATGGTATGTCTGGTCAGCCTATTGAAAAGCCATGTGCAAAAGAATGAAACTAGACTGCTATCTGTCACCATATACTAAAATTAACTAAAAATGGATTAAAGAACCTAAATATAAGACCTGAAACAATAAACTGCATGGAAGAGAGAACACATATTAAACTTACAGACTTTGGTCCATAAGAGGATTTTATGAATTTCACCTCAAAGGCAATAAAAGTAAAAGCAAATATAAATAAATGGGATTATAGCAAATGAAAAAGCTTCTGCACAGCAAAAGAAACCATCAACAAAATAAAAAGGCAGCCAGTTGAATGGGAGAGGATATTTGCAAGGAGTTAATATCCAAAATATATAAAGAACTCACACAACTCAACAACAAAAAACTAAACAATTAGAAAATGGGCAGAGGTCCTGAACAGACACTTCTCTCAAGAAGACAAACAAATGGTCAACAGATATATGAAAAGATGCTCGACTTCATTGGCTATTAGGGAAATGCAAATCAAAACCACAATGAGATACCACTTCACACGTGTTAGGAATGACTGTTACCAATCAAACAAGTAATAAGTGTTGGAGAGGTTGTGGAGAAAAAGGAACCCTCATACACTGCTGGTGGGAATGTAAATTGGTACAGTCATTATGGAAAACAATATGGACGTTCTCAAAAAATTAAGACAAGAGCTACCATACAACCCAGCAATCTCCCCCTTCCGGGTATGTACTCAAAAAATCTGAAACCATTTATCCGTAAAGATATAGGTACGCCTATGTTCACTGCAGCACTATTCATAGCAGCCAAGACATAGAAACAACTGAAGTGTCCTGCAATAGATGATTGACTAAAGAAGATGTGATATAGAAAGTTTAATTTAAAAAAATTTATCATATATCATCTATCTATCTATCATCTATCTTGTGTATCTATCATCTATTACAGTATGAGTATAATAATCATGACATACTTGTTTTAAAACCTTAAAGTCAAGATTAAAATTATTATTTATACAATGGTATGCTTTGTTTCCCTATTTTCCAATGTTAGAGAAATGCCATAGTACCAATTATTTTTACATCATGAGATTGGTTTAAACATGAGACAGCTGGTCTTTTTCTTATTTGTAAAGGTGTCAGTTGCTCAGTTTGGGAAGTTTATTAACTCAAAGGCCATTTGGGCAGAATTACAAAATTATCTTTTCATACATCAAACCATATTCCTATGATTTTAAAGACACTAATATCTATTAAAATAAATGGTTTATTTTTCTCTTAGGGATGAGTCATGCAGTATTTATATTACTAATATAATATTTGTATCACAAAGAATCCATGGGTCTGTTACACAAAAATTAGAAACTGGCTCTCCACCTGTCAGATGACTACCTAATGCAACACTCCTGCCATGATGGGCATGTTCCATATGTGCACTGTCCAAGATGATACCCCCCAGTGACATGCAGCTCTTACATAGTTGAAATGAGGTTAGTAGCACTGAACACTAAAAATTAATTCAAGTTTAAATAGCCACATGTGGCTACCAGTCACCACACCGGACAACCAGATCCAATGCCTGGAATGCATGGTGTTGGCCATTCTTTGCACAGATACCAACCTACGGTCTCACATCATGGATGGGGAGATTCTATCTACAACTTCTCACTCCTATTTAAGAGGATGAAATACTCTCCTGATGTAGTTGTAGGCTGAACACTTGGGGCAGGATTATTCTGCATTAGAAGATGACAAAGACAAGTATAGTGAGCTGAGAGCTTCTCTCCACACTCACGTGGCAGATGGGGAAAACTAACCCCAACTCTGTCTCACTGAGCATATTCTGAGCCAGCTTCTATTCTTTCTTCTCCCACACAAGATGTTAAGTTTGGGGAAGTGATCAGTACTGATGATTAGGATTTAAGTTTGAGACATGGTAGAAGCCCATTAGCTAGTGCCTAGGCTGTTTGTTCCAGTTCAGATTACTAATGAGTCTGATCTTGAGAATCATGGGCATTCCCTAGGAATGCATAGTTCCTTAGTTTCTACTTCTTATGGCCTTTTTGGTCATAGAGATGCTTTTCTACTAAATATTGGTTTAGGTTCTAAAAGACTGTTCATAATTCTAAATCACTAGAAAAGAATTTAAATATATTGTCCTTGGTGTTTTAAAATGAGGCACCATCATTTTCTTGAAGGATTCATCCTTTGTCTTTCAGAATGGTTCTACCTGGCTTGTCTCCTGTAATATCCATCATGTTCTGAAAACACACATGTCCCTTTTTCTCCACCAGTCATTGCTACAGTTAAATATTAAATATCACTTCTGAAATTATACAAATGTCTAAGCACTATGCTGTACATCTGAAATTAATGCAGAAGAATACTGAATATCAACCGTAATGAAAAAATTTAAAAAGGAGGGGGAAAGGTGAAGGGCAATAAAAATAAATAAAATAAAATAAAATAAATGGTGCCTATATAGTAATACATTCTCAGTGCATCTGTAGCAAAGAGGGCAGACAACAGTTAGATACACAAGTCTGCTGGTCTCCAAATTGGGGTTTTTATCTCTTATTGCACAAAAGATAGGGGTGTCATTCAAGGCATAAAAAAATAAATCTTGGAGGCATTGTAGTATGAGTTTGGAGAAAATGAATGAGTCTCATGTTCCAAATTAGGTATTTTTAACCTCATTTCTCCCTCTGGAATTAAAGGAAGGACCCAATCAAACTATTTATTTACAAAGAGATAATTAAAATAAAGTCTGAAGAAAGATACCTAGGTGATATTTGGCATATAACTCGGTAGTTCAGAGAATTTAGTTGCAAAACTCTTTTCAGACCCATCAACTTACTTTTGCAGACAAGATTTCTCATATGTTACAACTGAACGTGAAAATTAGGAGGGAGAGAATACTGTTGAACTCTTTCATATTACAGCACTTCATGCTGTTAATCGATGGCACATTATTTAATTATAAAAGAAAGCCTAGTTATCATAAACTAATTTTTAATAAAATTTTGTTTTTATTTTATAATTAGTATAATACAGAATGTAATAAAGTTTTTGTTAATCTTGTACTAGTGCTCGCTATAATTATAACTTGACCTTCTAATAATTTTTAAAAAATCTTAGGGCCTTGTGATCATACAAATTTGGGAAATTTAAAGAAAATAAATTTCAATCAACATGATTTTCAGAGCACTAAGAAAAGATATATATTATATGAATAATGACCCCTAGAGTTAGGCAACACATGAAAAGTAATAAAAAATATTTTATTAACATATTTAATAATAAAATATATAATAAGTAAAATAACATGTAAATATATTAAATATATTTAAGAATATATAGTACATTAATATTGCATTAAGTCTGTAAAGAAAGTAGAATGGAAATACATGCTAAAGGAGAATAAATGGTATAAAATTTCTGACTATTAAGCGGAAACTTGATCATGTATATTTTTCAGTGTTAGATGGTAGGTGTAATTCTCTGTAGTAGACAGGAGTCATTAAATACACTCATTTACAATTCTAAAGAAATGACATTGCAACTAACATGTGATAAAAATTCAGAGTTCAAAATTAAAATTCATTTGGAAACACTTGGGTTTAAAAATCTTTTTAAGAAGGAATATGAGCAAAATATTTTGAGGACCAATGGCCTATACCAAAATGACTGGTGACAGCTCAGGCTCCATCTGATGGACTTTGTAAGCTGAGCTTATATGCAGAGAAGATTTGACCTATTGGCACCTTACCTGGAGGTTGACGGATAAAGTGTCAGATCTGGGTAACCTATTCCTAAAACCATTAACATTTTATACTGATTTTAAATATTTAACTGTAGCAATGACCGGTGAATAAAAGGGGACATAAGAGACCCGAAAGTCTCCAGAATCACAAGGCAATCTCGCCTTCTCTGACACCTGATGCACGACACTGGCCCGTAAATAGAAACCACTCTTCCATTCCAGTGCCGAGTTCAGTGCTTAAAGCCGTGTGGACGTGCGGTGAACGTTTTGGAATGAGTAAATATCCTGGACAACTTTTAAGGTCAAGAAAAAAATGAACCCGTGCTTTCTACCTTTTCTCTACCAGAAGACAGAAACATGCGAATTTGTGCATACACACGTATAATGTACACATATCCTTGGATGTAAGCTAATTTTGCAATTTACCAAGACCCCATCAGAATTTTGTTTTTCATTTAAAAAAATAACCACACACACACACACACACACACATATATATATAACTTTTCTTTTTCAACCTCTCAACCTTCTTGTTATTCTTTTATCTACCCGTAGGAGAAACTGGTTTTGAATAATATTTCCGCCTCAAGGTTTCCCTAACAGCTTAGAGTCTAATAATAGGGAAATTTTGCTTCTTTGAATAAAATTATAGTTTTAATAAAACCTGTCTGCCATAGAGATCACATTGCTTTTTCAAATTTAGCTTCAAAATATTTAAAGATTGAGAATTACTAAATTTTATTATTTTGTTTACATCTGGAATGAATATTTAATTTTACTTGCTTATGATTTAATTTTGGTACATAATTCCCTCATTCTTAGTAACTGAAATTTCACTATTATAGATACTGTTTCAAAATACTACAAGAATGAATTGATTTGCATTATACCAGGCATTTTGTATTAGACAGAACCCTCATTATGTAACACTTTATTTTTCTGTATTCTAAGCATTGTCACACGGTTAACACCATCTGTCCTAACTACCAAGGGCTGCCTCTTCCTCAGTTGTTATTTACAATGCAAAATGAACATTTATAAAGTGTGTAAAACTCATACCCAGAAACAGGAAACTATGCAGGATGTGCAGAAAGGGAAAATTCTTTCTCTTTTTTTTCTTTCATGCACAACTGCCCACGGTGGGTATTCTGAATCCTCAGTGGATAGGCCCGTTTGCAATTCAGCAATAAGATGATAATGAAGCTCATCCTAATAACCCTGAACCATTAGGGTTGTTGATTCAACAGCGAAAAAAATTATATTTTGTTTGATATGGGCTTAATGTCGAAGGTATTCACTTGAATTTTAATGTTTGAAAATTTAATTATCTGCAAAATATGTACAGCCACTATTAATCAGGATACCTGATTACAGAGAACACTGATTAGCCATCCTCTGATCACATCTGGTGCAGAGAATAAGGCAAAAATGGGTATGCTAAACGATTCGCAGGTGGATTCTTTCCCTGTGTCTGTGTCCTGAGATTTACATCTTGTGGAGAAGGTGAGAGCACCCACAATGGTCAGTGACATTCTCATAGCATGTTTTGTGTTTATAACCGCATCTAACTATTTGCACTCTATTTGCATAACAAATGTACATAGTGGCGTCCTTATTTCTTAGGCAATCATCTGGGATTCCAGTTCTGCCTTTGAAAACCATTCATCACTTCCCCCCCTCACTACTAGTGTTCCTCTGCCTGACTCAAAGGAGAGGAAAGGGGCAGAGAGTTGGGGAGTTCGGGAAAATGGATTGTTGGCCCAGTTTTGCCAATTAGCTCTATTACGTTCAGCAAGTGACCTGACACACTTCTGTTCAATATCCTCACGTAAAGTGTGTTGGACTAGACCACTGTGTGGTTAAATTTTTTTTAAAAAGCAGTTATACCCTTAAAATCCTTAGCTTAAAACCTACACTAAACTCCCTCTATGTAAGGCAGATAAAAAGAATATTGCTCTGGGTTCTTAGAATAAGTCCGGAATCCTGCCCTCTCAGCAATACATAGGGCATATCTGGGAAACCCCCAAAACATAGTTTTGAAACAACAGGGATTAGATTTTTCCCAGGATTTCTTCCATTCCCAAGTATTATAATTTAGAAAGACATGCAGATCAGTTATTAAACACTTGAAAAGGGAAGTGGTTGAAGTGGATGAAAATTGAATTTTACATTACCTATAGAATTCTTTTTTTAAATTTAGGTATATACAATTTTACATTGGCTGTATTAGTTATAGGTGTGCCACACGGTGGTTCAACATTTTTATACCTTATAGTGTTATCACCCTACTATTGCTAGTAATCATCTGTTACTGTGTAAGCTTATCACAATATTATTGACTATATTTCCCTTCCAGTTTTCACCCCCCACCTCTCCCTGCTGGCAACATCCCATGGTCTCTGTTTCTGAGTCTGTTTTTTGTTTCCTTATTTCTTTTTTCTTTTGGTCATACCCTAGCAGTACTCCTCAGAACACGTAATTAAGAATTACCTGATCTCTAACACTACTGGTTCCAGACTCAGTTGTGTTGTGCCAAGTACTCTTCATTTAATGGTTAAAATAATACCACTTTGATGTGTGATTGAATGATATATTCTATTTTCTCATCTGTTAAGCCACAGGACTGGATCAGATGACCTTGAAGCCTCTTTCAAAGACTAATATGCAATGCTTCTCTGAATCCCTGATAAAGTTGGCCAAATTTAAATATAGATTAATTGACCAAGGAAGTTTCAATTAAGATGGATTTAATTAAATCCATATTTAAATAAAATGCAATAAAATTCAACAAAATACAATGAATTTGAGTAAGAACTTTACTCTTCTTACAGCTAACCATTACCCAACTTTCTACATTTTTGTCCTCTTTTACCGTAGTCCTTCTTTAGTAAGTCTATTTTACCACACTAGACAAACTCAATGTCAGTTATTTCATTAATTGCCACACTCCAGACTGTCTTTTCACTGATACATCCTACCTGCTCTTAGCAGACAATTCTTTTTAAAGTAGTCCCAGTCTAAAAATCTCATTTCTTTGAAGGGAGGACTAGATTCTGGCATCAATGCATAGCTTCCCAAAGGGAGTATTTCGAAGGTGATTGTAGTCATATTCAGCAATGAGGGAGGTAGTAATTTTTCTAGGATTAGCTTGAGAAATTAATTGTCCAGCCTTATATGTGTGTTTATAGAATGGAGCAAACGTGATGCTGAGCCAGTTTCAAGCCTAGGCTTCCATGCCTTGTTTGTTACTGTTTTCTCGTGGAATTCTGCCACCTCCATATGATCAAACCTGAACTAGCCTGATGGATAAGAAAAGACACGTGGCTCAGTTACCCTCATGTCTCCAATGGACAGGCAGCCAAAGTGTGTGAATAGGTCATCCTAGTCTACAAAGACTCCAGCCTACCTGCCAGCACCTCACAGATGCATGAGTGAGGCAAGCCACAATCTGCCGGTATTGCCTCTTTACCTGATTCGTGAGCAGTTACAAATGGCTGTTATTTAAGCCAATAAGTTTGGGGTGGTTGGTTATGCAGCACCAGCTAAAACCCACCTCTGCTGTCCCATTTCGTATAATGAACAACTTTTGCCTGGAATAATAGAAAAAATACTCTATTGATCTCTTTGTACTCTGTCTTCGTATTCTACCACTGCAATGTCCCTTAGCAGTCTTCAATAGGAGTGGTAAAGGTTTACCAAAAAATACACGGGACCAGGTAATTTTAAGGGAATCTTTTCCCACATCCTCTCTCTCCACAGATGCCATATCCTAAGACTGGCCTGCTTGAGAAAGATCCCGAGATCCTGGGTAGATCATGCTGGTTCTTCTTTCTCACACCCACTTCACACAATGCCCATTCAAAATATTGGTTTGGGGAAAACATCTCTATAATGAGTTGCTACATTTTTTTCAAAATATTTTATGGACTATGTGAGCAAAAATATTGGAAAACCACCACATCATTGCCAAGTGCACTTCTTAGCGTGCAAACATGGTCACTTTTGCCTCTAGTTTAAAATACTGCAACAGGTTCTCATTATTCACAGGATTGAATCCAAAATCCTTGGCTTGGTGCTGAAGTCCCTCCAAGACCTAGACCCACCAAATTTTCTGGATTGATTGATTCCCTTAAAGACAAGTTTGTTTTAGTTCCACTGAACCACCCATAGGTCTCTAGGAGGTCTGATGGCTCTGCCTGTTCTCCAGCCTTCACCTTGAGAACCTCCTGAACATTCTTCTCTGTTGACCCAACGCCTTTCCTCTATTCCTTACTGTTGTCCAAGGCCCAGCTCAAGCTCCTCCATGAATCTCTCTCTGGGTAGTTCCCCTCCCCAACCTCCCAGGTAGCAATCATCTCACTTGCTTTAATCTTTCAGAGTACTTTATTTGTATCTACCTTAAAAAATGTTTTTTCTTATATTATTCACATTTGCCTGATCATAGCTCCTGATTAAACTATGATCATATTTAGAAAACACTTTTACTCATCTTTGTATCCCCTGAGTGATTCTAAGTAACATTTGTTGAATGAATAAATGAGTGAATAAGTGATAAAAAACATAAACTCTTTTATTTTTGTTTTTGAGAAAGAGAAACAAAGGATTGGAGCATTTTTAAGAACTTGGGTAGAAAAAATCTTAAGGCATTTGTGTTGGTAAATCGGCCTCACCCAAAGGAAAAGGACATTTTTTATCTTCATGACAAGAAGTAGTGTTATAGGTTGGACCAAGCTGCCTTTGTAAGTTGGGGCTCCATTCAAGTTAGGTTCCCACCTCCGACAAAAATAGGGAGGCAGGCCACTATCTTAACAATTCCATTTCAAAGGCATGGCTCCCAGGCCTCTGAGATAGACAGTCCTGGATTGTAAAACTGACAGGAGGCATTAAAAAAAATTATATCACAAAGGAGTAGAATTAGGAAGTACACTTTTCCTAATGCAAATGCTCTAAGTCTAAGGAAAGAGAAGTCAGGGACTTAGAAGCAGGAAGAAGCCTGTCTAAAATTTAGTCAAGCTGAGGGAAACCTTAAGACCACCTGGACAAGCATGAAATGGTATTTTGAAGTGTGATGTCATACCCAGTTATCTAACAAGTTTTTAGAGCTAGTTCTTACATTAAACTTTCTTTAGGAAAGTCTAAGAATTTTAAATATCTACTACAACCTTCCTCCCAATGAAGGAATTTCTTCTTGGTTGACTCTGACAGTCATTCATTCACAAAATTCCTTGTCAGTTTTATGGACAATTGAAGTTATTATTTTACAAACCTGTTATTCTATTTTTGCTATTTAAATTTTTAAAAAATTCATTATTGCTTTCTAATTATAATACAAAGGCTTCTGACTAGAATATACCAGGTTGACTATTCCATGGGAAATTAAGCAATCCAGGCTTCTATTTTCATAGTAAAATTAATATGTTACAAGTTACTAGTTTTCTTCATTTGGAAGCATGTGTAAATCTTATTTTTGTCAGCAAATAATCTGGTGGTACACATTTTAGGGGCATGTGAAGCAACGATGGGTAAAAACTTTTATAATGCTTAAAATATTTGATTAATATGTTTTTTCCCTTAGGTTTTGGATAATGAAACCCAGACAATTATCATAGAAGTGTCAAAATACTTGATAGAGAGTTACTGAATTATAGTCATCAATGTACTTTGCTGGTATGTTATACTTTCCAATAAATTTCCTTCATATATTTTTAGGCAAAAAGCAAAGACATCTAGAGAAATGTGTGAGGCTATTGAAATACGTTGTTGTTTTAGTGTGCTTAAAACCTCTGTTTTTAAATGCAGCTCAATTAGCCTTTCTAGGAAGCATTCTTCTCCTTACCTCTGTCTGCCTCCTTGCAAAGGCATGGTAATGGTTATAAATATTAAGGTGTTAGCTCCCTCTTCTCCATCTCTAATTAGCTGGAGTCCTTAAGGCTAGATAGCTACAAGCTCATGTCTGCTTCCTTTCTGGTCTTCCCTTCGCCACAGGAGGCAGCACACGGAGGTCCAACACCATACGTTTTGGTAGAATGAATGACAACTAATGCAGAATGGGATTCTATGGTCAACACGTAACGTGGAAATCACTAACAGAAAACTGATCTTTGAAAATTCCCTAAACCTTCCAGGATTGAAAGACACCTTCATTTCTTCAATTGACCATTAGATAAATCAATTTACTTATGTTGATATGTCATAATTTATGAAAAATACTTTAGATATGTATATCATATGTTTAGCATACAAGACTGAGATAATTGAAGAAGATATCAGGATTGCACTTTGCATCTCATTAATTCCCAGGAATAATTAGGGGAATGGTAACTATCCACATTCATTCAGTTATAATTTTCTCGCAGTCTCTCCTCAAGGCTTGGAGACCTCTCTCTCTCTCTCTCTCTCTCTCTCTCTCTCTCTAACACACACACACACACACACACACACACGGAACCACTGGGATTCAATTCTTCTAGGCTCTGGGAACTGAACCCAAGATTGTTTCCTACTCTTCGGTTAAACTATGCTGGAATCCAGCAAAATGAGTTCAGTTGTTTGCTCAGGAAATACCTGCTTCTAGACGATAAGCATATGAACCCAGTAAATGAATTACTTACCAAGGCTAACAGCCTCCTGATCAATATCCATGTCAAGATCCTGCCAGCCCCAAGTTATGATGTCTTAAATGCTACCAAATTCTGAGTAATTTCTAAAGATTCAGTCCTCAAACCTTTACAAGTACCTTGCTTTAACTTGCCACTCTGAAACCACTAAGACTCAGTCAAGGAGGTGGTCTTCTTTACTGTAGTCAATCGAAATCAACTTAACTCCTGGTAGCCCTTCTCAGGAGTCAACAACGGAGAACCAAATGCCTAAGCCACGTGTCTCTCTCACAGCAGTGTATCTGAAACTTCACCGTCTCTCATTTCCCAACTATTCAGACCTAAGCATGTGCAGTCCCTTCTTCTAACTCTTGTGGATGAAAAATGGGCTTCCATGGAAAGTAACCTCACAGGGTGATCTGAGGATAAATTCCTAACTGGGCCAGTCGTCACGGTGGATAGTCACACTCCAGGCACGTGACTTTTTAGTAAAAGGTTTATCTTCACCTTCAGCAAGTCCTGCCCATTGTTTCTGTGCATCTGGGTTAACACAGCTTTGAAATAAACCATAACCACCCTCAGGAGAGCATGCAATCTTGTAATCCAATCCCCGCCTTGCTGCCTCCAATCTTCCTTATGTCCCTTCCTTCATTTCAAATGCATTAAAGAAGCTGCAAAACTGATGTTCTTCAGAGCCTTTGAGATGCTGCTCCCCGCACACATCGTCAGTTTGGCTCAAATGAACTCAGAAAAATTCTCTACAGGTTCGTACGTTTCTCACTTGGACACTCTCCACAGTCAGCTTTCATACACATTAGCTTCTGAATTTTATTTTATTTTTTAATTAATATCACTTTAGGCTGAAAACTATCCTGAGCTGATGAGGCCCAGACGCTCAGCTACCTATGCCCTCCACTCCTTCACTGGACAACTGACAGTAACCATAAACGTGTCCACTGTCTAGGACCCTCCTTCCTTGTTCTCCAGACTGTTGTGACAGACACACTGGCCCCGCAGGGCTCATTAGCATCAGACTGTGAGTGTGAAGGAGGAAATGAGCTGAGATAAACTCCATCCTGTCCGAGACTTGTTATCTGCCCTGTGGAATAAATACTTGTTAGGGAGCCTGCTTCACTTTGCATTTATTCTCTCCTCATTCAGGGAAGGGCTAAGCAAGGCCTGGGCTATAAATATGGAGTTTTATGGTCTGTTTACTAGGACATCAAATAGCTTCAAAGGGACAGTGATGCCAACATGTGTCATAACTATCATGATAAATTTCTGCCACTTGAGGCTCTAATTTTGACTGTTAAATATTTGTTATGCATATGTACTATACATAATATATACTTATCTATTATACATAAGCATAAGGATGCATACGTTTCATATGTATATACTTCAAAGAGATGGATATTTAAGGTGCATTGTTCTAAGAGTGTGTTTGTTTTGGCTTAAGAGGAATATAAACACGTACTTAGCAGTCAGGAGGGTTTGAGAGAGAGAGAAAGGGAGGGAAATGTAAGCTTACTTTTTCTTTTCAGGCTGACCTGACCCTGACTTTTCAAACTGAAATGGATAAGAGACAGGAAGTAGAAGAGCCCTAGATACAGTTAGAGCTTAAAAAAAAAAAAAAAGATACAGAAAGGGCTTTTTAAAATTTTTAAATTCACCATCTTTAAGTGACTGAAAGAGGATTTTTTAGTAAGAGTTTTGATTCAGCCATTAATATCAAATGAAGCACTCTGGGAGGTTTGCCCTGCAGGAGGCACACTCAGAGGCTGCGTGCCCCCTACCTGCTCAGGGCGCACACCTTGTTAGCAATCAGAGGCCCTTAACAAGCTCTCTGCTGTGTCGTCTTCTGGTTGCCATGGGGGACCCTTAGAAGGAGCGCTTCCAGAAACCCTTGATTAGAATTCTTCACGGCAGTCCAGCCTGGAGGACACCTAGGGCAAATGCAGCTGTGACCGGGGCGAGACAGAGGAAATAGTTTAGAGATGAAAAAAATGAAGCCTCTCTCCACGGCTCAGGCTAAGTCCAGAAAACCCAAGGACCTACCAGGACACACCTCACATTCTTCTATTCTTTGTGGTTGCTTGAAAGAAAGGAATGAGCTTACTGGAAAACAAACCCCATTATCATTTTATTTATTTTGATAACATACAGGGGCTGTCCAGAAAAAATCCAGCCATAAATGCCTCTGTTTTTCATATTACATGGCTGGATACTTTCTGGACAGCCCTTGTACCGTGGATGGGTACAACAATCAATTAATTAACCAGTCAATTAATATTAAATATTGCGATTTCATAAGCAGTGTTTTAAAACTAGTAAGTTTTAGTAATTAGAAAGTCAACAGTGATGAAAGGTATGCACATTCCTCTGTCATGGCCCGGGCCTCTTGGGTTGTCCTAGTAGGTTGGCACTTACTCCAAGGCCATTAACATCTGGGATGGGAGTGATTCTACATCTCCAGGATCAATCAGGAGTGAACACGCGCTTGGACTGCCCTCATCCGCCCTTCTTTTTTTCTGAGAAACTGTCCAGATCTTTGCACTATGTAATACTTTGCAGGAAAAATCTAAACCAGGCTCTCAGAGATAATGCAAACAACTGAATTAAAACACACCATTAGGAAAATAAACAGACAAGACACAGAATGAAAAAGAGATTCACATTACATTTATCTGACAAAAGATTCACATAGCATTTATCTGTATAATGAATTCTCACAGATCAACATTCAAAAGAAAAACTACCCCCGCAAACAGGCAAAAGATTTGTATAGCTGCTGCAAAAAATAAGATACACAAAAACCAATCAGCACATGAAAGGATATTAGTCATTGTTAATTAGGGAAAGCAAATTAAAATACACAGGTATGGCTAAAATCAAAGACTGCCTGTAGCAAATAATGGAAAAAGTTGGAACACCCATACACTGCCAATTTTCTAAAAGGTATGTGCCATTTTGAAAAGTTGACAGTTTCTCGTAAATAAATGTGGTTAAAGAGAGACATGTGAAACCTACGTGGGTGGGGCCCAAGGAGGCTGAGTGCAGGAAGCTCTAAACTCAGGAGTAGGCCCATGTAACTTCCTCTAGGCTAAGGGGTGGACCCTGCTTACAGGCACGGATCGTGTGTTCATAGCCAAGTGAGTGAGGGAATACTTGTAGAACACATTTATAATTCTATGGTCGCAGCAGGAACATTCTATGTTGCTTATACCCCTGAATCGCTAGACTAGACATATAGCAAACCCATCACCTTTATTGCCTCCTTATATTTTTCAAAATGACAAAATGGTAGCATCCTCAATTCAATAGAAATCATTTAATTCTTTCAAATTCATGGATAAAGAGACAGAGAAAATCTAGTAGTTCTCTAGAAACAATTAAATGGAAAAAAAAACAAAACCAAACCCCAGCACATTCTCACTTATTAACAACAGACTATTATCATAATTACTGAGGACGTTTTAGAATTACTGTATGTTTTTCAAAAGCTCCATGTCAGTTACGTGTATTTATAGCAGGTTACGCTGAAGAAACACATCAAACATATGAATTACAGCGGAATAATTCAGGGTTAGGCTTCAAGGATAGAAACTGCTTTACACTGATGAGGTATATAAAAATTCTGAGGCATTATAAAGAGCAGCAGATAAGCTTTTATTTATCTGATGACAAAATAAGACCGGGAGATGTATTTGGGTCCTCTAACTTCACATAAAGGATGTGATCAACTCCTTTTGGTAGAACACATCGTTCAAAAATGATTACAATCACAGCTGCTACAACGATGAAGGGGTTCCATAAGAGTTCTTTTTCAGGTATATAACATGTTATGACATTTTGTGGAATAGGTTTTTACTTGCTTTTGCATCTTAAAAATTTAGATTACCCATCCGTATCCCATTATAGCCCTGAAGATGGAGATTTATGTCTCAGAGCAATGTACATTGTCTTGTGGCAACAGACTACACAGTGACAACGCGGTTATATAGCAAAAATTCAAGTGTGAACAACTTTGTCATACGACATCTGTACACGCTACTGTGTATTCAGCACCCAAAACCTGTCTCTTTCCATAACCTTGCATTTGACCCCCTTTACCCTCTCGGACCCCGCACCCCCGCACCCCTTTTCCTTGCGGGCAACTAGCCTTCTGTCATCTGTTTTTTTGTTCTGTTTTGTTTGTTCATTTGTTGCTTTTTGTTTCGTATCCCACATATAAGTGAAATCATACAGTTCTCATTCTTTTCTGTCTGACTTATTTTACTTATCTTTACTTTTTCCTTTCAGGATCCATCCATGACACTTGTCTACACACATTTAAGAAAATAAAATGTATTCTCAATGGGAAAAAGAATCCAAGTATGGGAGTCCCAGAAGAAGTTCCTGATAGTGGGAATTAGGCCTGGCATTAGTGTACTTCCTGGGAGGAGCAAACCTGTAAAGACTCTTCTGGGATAAAAGCAAATTTGTATAAAACTCACCCATTGGGTCGGTACCGTTCAGAAGCATTGACAAAAGAGAAATGGTGGACGTAGCTGAAATTCAGTTCTAAAGTGGCAGTAATAGTTCACAACTGTTGAGTACTTAACAACGTTATTCTTTAACATAGCACTTTAGCTGTTGTTTTTTAAATTATTTTTTAATTGTGGTTAAAAACTTCATAACATAAAATTTACCATCTCAATCACTTCTATATGTGCAGTTCAATGGTGTTAACTATATTCACATTGTTGTGCAACCCATCTCCAAAACTTTCTCAACTTGCCCAACTGAAATTCTATGCTATTAAACAATAACTATTCATTTTCTCCTTCCTCCAGCCCCTGGGAACCACCATTCTACTTTGTGTTTGTGTGAATTTGGCTTCTCTAGATATCTCATGTAAGTGGAATCATATAGGATTTGTCGTTTGGTGACTGGCTTATTCACGTGGCCTAATGTCCTTGCGATTCATCCATGTTGTAACATGTGTCAGAATTTCTTTCTTTTTTTAAGGCTGAATAATATTTCATTGCAAATACATACCACATTTTCTTTATTCATTTATCAGTTAATAAATACTCAGTTTGTTTCCACCTCTTGGCTATTGTAAATTCTGTTGTAATACATATGGGTGGGCAAATAGCTCTTTGAGAGTCTGCTTTCAATTGTTTTGGATACAGACCCAGAAATAGAATCGCTAGACCATATGATAATTCTATTTTTAATTTTTTTAGGAACAGCCATCTTGTTTCCCATAGAAGCTATATCATCTTACATTTCCACCAACGGAACACAGGGTTCCAATTTCTCCTCATCCTTGCCAACACTTTTTCTTTCTTTCTTTCCATAATTTTTATTAAATTTATTGGGGTGACGTTGGTTAGTAAAATTACACAGGTTTCAAGTATATAATTCTATAATCCATCATCTACATGTTGCATTGTGTGCGCACCACCCAGAGGCAGTGCTCCTTCCATCAGCATATATTGGACACCTTTACCCTCCTCTACCACACCCTTTCCTCCCTTACCCTCTGGCAACCACTAAACTGTTGTCTGTGTCAATGAAATTTTTGTCTTTTTTTTTTTTTTTTTGTAGTAGCCATCCTTGTGGGTGTGAGATGCTATCTCGCTGTGGCTTTGATTTGCATTTCCTGCTACCATTTTTAACCTCATTTTTTAGATGGAGAAGCTAAGCTACAGAGAGGTTTACATAACTTGTAAAGAGCCAAAGCGTTTAGTGAATCTTAAAACCCACACTCTCTGCCTCTTGTACTTACATTTCTGCCCAGTTCTCTGCAGCCAGCAATGACAGGCATGGGGAGAAGCCTTCTGCGTAAGAACCAATCAGGACAGAGTAGCCAGTTGATGTACAGACTGCCCTAGAAGTAGGAACGTAGAGAGCAATAGTGAGGATGAGATTCACCTTAATTGATACTAAAATGCTGACGAACAGGAATGATCATTTTGTCAGTTTGTGTGAATCATCGTGTGTGAAAAAAGGAATAACGGGTCATGAAGGAAGGAGATGAAAACTAGAGAGAAGAGACTCATCTTCCACCCTCATACCTGCGTAGATTTTCCTCTAGGTGTAATGTGGAATTGGAGATGCGGTAAACATAGCATCACAGCATGTATGGTTTATAACTTGTTGCCTATAAACAGTTGCCTTTATTAACTATTTAATTTATGTCATATTTAGTAATATAGATTTTATCATTCTGTATTAACCTTATTTTTTGTTGTTAAGTCCAAGGTAAAAACAAAAATCAGAATATTTTAAATAATCATTGGACTCTTATCTGAAAAATTCTGTCAAGATTCTAATATCTGGGAGTTCCCTGATGGTGTAGCGGCTTAAGGCTTCGGCGCTGGTGCTGTCAGCACTGCGGCCTGGGTTCGATTCCCAGCCAGGGAGCTACCCACATACCAAAAAGCAAAAAAAAAAAAAAAAGATTCTAATATCGTTTTAAAGTTTAGTGAGTAGCACCTATCTTACTAAGAATGACTACCAAATGATGACCACCTATGAAGTGCCAGGGTTTATGCTGAATTTTTAACATGCAATGATCTCATTCAATCCATGTAAGAACTCTGTAACAAAGGAATTATTATAATAATATAAAAAAAGTGAGGCTATATTAAATGTCCAAAATCCAAAGATCAACTCTGCTAATGGAGGACACAGAATCCAAATCACTTCTATTCTGAAGCAAGATCAGTGTTCTGGCCAAATAGATTACCCGATTTTTTTATTGGTTCATATAATCATTTCTGCCAGGGTTTAGTCAGATTTCACCTGGTTACAAAACTCCAGCTATTATTCTAAGTCAATCTATAAATTAGCTCTCATAGGAGTCGTGCACTATTACCTTTGGAGGAAATTAAGAAAAAGAATTTTGAAGATGATGGTATTGGCATGAGGTTGTGAAGAAGAACTAAAACAATATATGCTAGCTCTTTAGCATGATGCTAGCTCACTTGAAAATCAGTAAGCATTCGCCATTACGATGAGAAAGAGAAAGAAGAGCATAATGATAATGATGAGGATCTTTGCTGCAACACACAATCATTCTGTTCTGAGAGAGGTGTGCCTCTGATTACGTGCTCTAGTTCGTAGGACAATTTTGGCAGATATACTGAGACCAGTGAATAATTATCTCCTATGGTGGACGTCACCTCTATCCACTGCTCAGTTTCCTTTAGACACATCTCACCCACAGAAAGGCTCAGCCAGCACCATTATTTCTTACAAGTTTTGGCAGCTTTGCATATTATAGCTCCAGGACCATTACTAATCCATACTTATCCATTAATAACTGTCCCTTAAAACTATTTTTCTATTATGCAAGCAATGTAAGCAAATGTTTTCTCATTCTTCCCTGAACAATACTGAAATTTCAACAACTGTCATCAGTTGCTCTTTTGTAAATACACAAAGAGTTGTTAATGTCATCTCCCACACGCACAAATCCCCTCGTTCAAATTCAATGAAATACTCAGGAAAATCGTCAAGGGAGAGAGCAGAAATCGGGAGTTCTTACATGAGACTCACTGTCCCTAAAGGAAGGTGGCATTGATCTTTATTGGGTTTTTCCTATACTAGAGCATTCTCTCTTTGTGACTTGGCTACTAAAAGCCTTACAATACTTTGCCAGGTGTCATTTCTAATTGTCTTAAATAAATGCTGGTCCCCTTCCTTCCTTAAGGAGCAGTGACTGTCAACAAAAACAACACAATTGTTTCCCCATAATTTTTATTTTTCATGCCCTAAAATATATATTTTTTAATACTCCAAAGATGTTCTGAAGTAGCCATCTCTATAAAGGAAATACATAATACGGGGGCTGTCCGGAAAGTATCCAGCCACATAATAGGAGAAACAGAGGCATTTATGGCCGGATGTTTTCCTGACAGCCCTCGTATTTGAGGTTCCTTTTATGACAAAAAAAAAAAAAAAAGAACAGATAGAAGATATTAATGAATCTTTAACAACAGAGATATGGAAGCTTATTTTTAATGAGAATTTTTAAATTTAATTTTTAGACTAGATCATACAATGTGTTTCAAAATAAGAAAAAAGGTAAAAATAAAGGTATACATTAAATTGTCACCCCCCATCTCCCATCGATTCAGGGAAGCACATTTATTACTCTCTTGAGTGCTTTTTAGAGGGTTATTGAATATGTGCACAAATATAGGCAAATATATTCCTGTTTTCTCCCTTCTAACATATTAGCTAGCATAGTACCCACAGCTTTCAATGTTTTTTGGTTGTTTGTTTTGTAAACAATATATATCTTGGAGCTCTTTCCACATTAGTACCAGAAGCTAATGTTTTATAACTGCATTGTATTCTCTTGTATGCATATTAGGTAATTTATCCAATCGTTTCCCTATTGCAGACATTTGGGTTATTTCCAATATTCAAAATGATATTTTTTTTACTGTTAGACTTAGTGGTGTGACATTGGTTAACAAGAACTACACAGGAAGCTGTGCTGTTGTGCTCCTGCTGTCGTGCATTTCCAATGTGACGTGTGTAACAAACATATTGATCACTCATGCAGAACCAAAGGGATATTCCCCTTTGCAACCCCCCCCCAAACATGTTTATGTCTTTCTCTTTAAGTTTCCATATATTCCATTTCTTTCTTAGCACACCTTTGACTCCAAGGAAATGAGTAAGTATGGCAGACATCCTCCTTCTCATGTTTTTTCCTCAGAAAAACACCCTTTGGGCATCACTGTAAAGTCAGTACCCTAGAGCTAACAAAGCCGAATGGTTCTCCTGTGGATGTGAATGGTCCTTCTGGTGGCTTGCTGCCTCTGGGGGTCCCTGCAGCCTGTTGGGAGGAGTTGTTAAAAGGTGCCTTCATCTGTTAGCAAGGATTACGTAGGTTTCAGGCATACAATTCTACAGTGCACTGTCAACTTGTATAATAAGTTCACCACCTAATAACAATAAAAATGAATTTAAAAAAAAAAAAAAGAAAAAAGGTGCCTTCAGGCTGCAGGTGGTGAAAAGGTGGAGGAGAGTACACATGAACTGACTTTACTACTTAGGCCGCTTTAAGGACCTGGTTGCATAGCGTAAGGATGGCTCATACAAGCTGTCCCAGAGATGCTCAAGTGTCAGGATGCTCAGAGCTGTGGCCTTGGGTCCCTTGCAAATACTTCTGTGCCTATCATTCAGTGTGATTGGCAGAACTTACTGATGCCACAGTGGATATGGCTTCAGTTTTGAGGATGATGACTGGGTTTTGTATTTGTGATCAGAAATGTACTACGTCATACTATGTCTTCATTCCTGCATCTATACATATGTGATCATTTGAGTTTCTTAAGTATTTTAACTTTACACCTTATTAGTCACAAATGTATTATCTCTTGATTAAAGTAAAAAGAAAACCCTTTCAGAATGTCCTAATTTGTACCACATTCTTTATGACTCAGAAGTTTGTCTTTAAAAAAATAACAAAAGAAAGTATACCGTGAAAATATGATACCTAAAGTCTTAATTTAAAAAGGTAAGAGAGATAAAAGTCTTTCTAACTACAAAGTGTAGATTCACCAATTGAAGGAATTATGAAAGCCTGTTTTTATACACCCTATAGCAAAAAAGGGTAAAAATTAATTTTCAAGGGACTTTATTGGTTCTCTGGTTGATATTTCCGTGCATGTTCATTTCTGGAGTGTGTTCTCTTAGTAGCTGCCCGGAGTTAGTGAGATGAGACCACTTGTATTCCACTTGGTGTTCAGGTATCATTTTAAGTAACTGCATTTTCTAGTCACCTAATTAAGTCCCTGGATAAGTTGATGAAAGATGAAATTTTACCTGAATCTCTTGAAAGTAAGTTGAATTTCCCCAGCTGCCACCAGCCTGCAGGTACATGTGAGGTTACATTTTCCATGATACTGTTATCTTCTTAGCTCATCGCCCTAAAGCTCAACTTTTAGGTCTTTGGTCACTAGAAAAATTTCCCCATCCTGCTCATAAGTACGAGTATTCCCACACACCCTTTTGAACAAGGTCACTTTTTAGAGCAACTTCTGATGTCCTGCAGAAGAGGCCTACTGCCTGTCTGTGGGCATTCCTCCTTCCCAGGTTCACAGCCGCTGCCCTTCCAATACTTGCGTTGATGCATCAAACCCTAGAAGGGTCTCTGTTCCATATGGAAGTGGGAAGTTAGCCATCATGGAGCACACTAATGTCCTGTCTCCCAGCCGTGTAAAGAAAACGCCCTCCTTCATGGTGCCCCTCCGGCTATACAAAGAATCCCATGCAAGGACACATGTGAGGATCATTTCTACACGTGCAGTCTCTCCAAATATAGTCTCCAAATAGATGGTGATGGAAGGAGACCTGACTCTGGGTGGTGAGCACACAACGCAACGTATAGATGATGTGTTATAGAAGTGTACACTTGAAACCTGTATCATTTCACTAGCCAATGTCACCCCAATCAATTTAATTAAAAAAAATGGTCTCCAAGTGAATACTACTGTTAGTTTCCAATGTCTTTGCAAATTTTGGTTTAAAAGATTCATAGGGAGGACAGAAATTCTAAAGTTGGGAGTTAAGGTCTCAAAAAGGGCATAGGTTAGTACTGACGTGTTGTCATTTCATACCAATAATTAGGATTACGCAGTCCTGCTTGCCATTACAACAACGTACGACATTCTGTACGTCTTGGCGGCAAGTCTGACACCTGCAACAAGCTGACCAGCCCTGCATGACTTCACCCAGTCCTTGTCATCTTACACTGGGATCTATTCGTTCCCTTCCACATGAGGATTTTTTGAGCTTAAGGTCTCCATTACAATCCATTTTTTGTAACCCTGAGAAGTGCTCATGTATAACTCGTGCCTTAATTGAGTTCTTACTTAAATTGATATATAATTTAATGCTAAAAATATAATTAAAAATCAAGAAGCTCAGAGGTGTTAGGTAGGGTCCAAGAGTGCAATTTTTTTTTTCATCGTTTATATCAGGAGTCATTCAATACTGTTCGAAATTTTAAGAAGTCAAAAAAAAAAATAGTTCTTACTTATGCTAAAAATTAGTTCAGAAAATGTAATATAAAGAACAAACCGTCCAAGAATAATTCAACGCATATTTACTAATGGTTTCTTCTCTACCCGGGTCTGTGTTGTATGACCGAGGGTTTTATAAATTGATAATATAAGAGGCACCGTGGCTTAAGCACAGGAAATGAATGCTGTTTTCTGCTCAGTTTTACTCACATAGGAGGGCTATCAGAAAAAATCCAGCCATAAATACCTCTTATTTTTCACATTACGTGGCAGGATACCTTCCAGACAGCCCTCAAATTCTGATTATCGTTAAGAGAAAGGTGGAAAAATCCCCTCGTAACTTGATTTACGGTTCTATCGAGAATGACCTTGTGAGGACATCACATTATTCATACTGAGGAGAAAGGGCTTCTTTTCTCTTTCAAAGGAGCTTAGAAAGCACGAGTTTTGCCTATGCTTTAAATGCCTGCCTTTGGTTGGTTCATCCAAGAGCTGCACAGCTGTTTCAACTGAACCTTGATATCGAATTTGCTGGAAACATTTCCATTTGCTAAATCAAAGAAGGGTGATATTAATCCTCTGCAATTATATAACAGCTAGAGATACAGAGATTTCTGTCAGCTTCAGGAGAACTGGCTCTGATGAACTAAAAATCCACGAGACAGTTCTGTAGGATTTGGGCAAGATACTAACCTACAAAGACATCTGTCTGGCATCTTATCTTGTCCTTCCGTACCCGCCCACCCTGGCTCCCTTCCCAGGCTTTGGGCTTAAGGCAGCACAATGTTCATTATCTTAAGGGAGATACAGTAAGTACAACCAAAACTATGTTCTGCTGATGTATTAAACTTTATTTAATGTGTTTAGAGAAAAAGAAAATCTTCCTGTGCCAAATCTTATATATACTCTTTCAGAAAAACTTACTGTAGTATGGTAAGTTATTAGTTGGATTTGATTAGTTCACGGGCAAAAGATAAGCAGACCCAGGTTTTTTGTTGTTGTTCATTTTCTTTTTAGAAATTGTCACGACTTTTCCAACAAGGCCTCTAGATACATGATCATTAATTAAGTGGTTTTACTCTTTCCATCATAACTATATATTTATTATCAAATATGAGTATACCTTATTCACAAGATGCACCTGACTTTTCCAAACCTATGCTCTTATATCAATAAAAGTTGCACAAAAATGGGTAGGTCAAACAGCATCACACAAACTTTCAAATTTCAAAAATTTCTAACAAAACAGGTACTTTGGGGTATCATTTATGTTTTTATTTTTTTAAGTAGCATTCTTAAAGTGTATTTTCTTTTTAAAATAGAAAATCAAAAACATAAGAAGGGGATGGGACACAAGTTATTAGTTTTTTTCTCTCTATGCCACGCTCTTTATTAAGGACCTTTCAGACTGTGTCCCTCAGACACTATTATCCCAAGGGGTCAAGCCTGTGAAATTTATTTAGGAATAAGCCAAAGCCACTTTGGAAATAATTGTCTGCATGCACTGTGACTGTAGGCCTGATGCTGAGCTTGTTCTGCTGGCCAATAAGAATTACTTCAAGACAGGTAAGATGGTGCCCTCTCTAGCCTTATGACACTCTTGTGCTCCATGATATACTCAAAGGAAAATCTTGAAGTTTAGGGTTGTCTGGTCCATCACCTGGCAAGTGTGGAGAGTCAGGATGGAGAGGAAAGGTGAGGAATAAAGAAGATTTAGATTTAAACACTAAAAAACCAGGAAAATGTCTTTTTGTTGCCTTTATTCTAAAACCTTTTCATTTTTCAATTGAGTTCAGATAAAACCTTTGTCCTTGACATTATATGCACTATTCTCTTATTTTATTTTAATTAGAAATACCAATTAGAAAAATGCACCACCAAATTGTTCACTTTTAATTGTGTGAATATTTGTTAACAGAAGAAACTACTTTCTGGGTAACATTTTATGTCTCTGTCTTTTCCAAGCTGATCTCCAGCCTTATTTGTTTTCATTTTGTTAAGAGTTCATGTGACTTTGGGTTATAGTTTCTGCAATTTAATTTTCCAATTGTCTGGTAAATGCTGGTGATTGGGTTAAATCCAGTATTCCAACAAGCTCAGGAATGACACACCATTTTCCACAGAGAATTGTAGAAACAGGGAAGAAAGGGGAACGTACCAGAAGCATTCCTAACTTGAAAGTACTGTGACCACTGGTTGTTCTGGTGAGAAGAAGATTCGTTCTTCTTTATCATTTTAGAATTTTTCACATCTAAGTGTGGTTGTGTGTATTTTTATCTTTCCTCAGTTGAGGTAATTTCAATACGTGTGGATAGATTATTTTCATAACTTTTCCCCTTGAACCAGAATTGCATGTTATAGTCAGGATCCCTGACCTTTAGAAACCCCCAGTCTTCTAGATTATGGTCTATGAATATTACGTTCAAAGGAGCCACAAGTTTAATAACTCCTTAATAATTAGTATTAGACATTTTATATATTTGGATAATTGTTTTGAGTATGAAGAACATACGGGTAATGTATCACTTATTATTACCTATCCATGTAAGAAAAAAAATCGTGACTATTATGTAATTGAAAATAGTATTCTTATTAATGATAGTGTTTTAATTATGGTGTTTTGATAGAAAATTGCTATTTTATACATACCTTCTTTGTTTTGATTATAAACAAAGATTTATCATAGGTACTGTCCTTGTCCTATTGATAGCACATGAGAAAAAGAAAAGTCTTTTAAAATGAAAAAACCCAAGATTATAATTGTTAATTATTTTGTTTGATTATATTATTGAGATTCAAGAAATAAAAGTTATATCTCCGGACTTAATTTTTGAGGAACCTCTATAAGTTAGATAGAAAAAAATAATTAAGAACTGTATGATTTTACTCAAAGGAGGGATATGAAACTGAAGGAAATAGACAAACAAGATAAGTAAAAACTCAAAGATACAAAAAACATCATGGTGGTTGCCAGAGGGAAACGGGGGTGAGGTGGAGGTATAAGAGGGTGAAAGAGGTCAAATACATGGTGACAGGAGAAGATCTGACTTCAGATCAATATACAAGTACAATATACAAGTGATGTATTAGAGACTTGTACACTGGAAACCTATGTAATCTTATTAACCAATGACACCCCAATAAATTAGTAAAAATTTAAAAATCCCCCCAAATAAAAATTGTATATTAATTAAAGAGCACATATTCTTTTCCTTTCAAAGCATTAAATTTTGAGTATTTTATATAAAATCACTGGTTCTTTATGGCTTCCAACAAACGTTAATTTGTCAATGATAATTATCCTTGACATAACACAGCATACTCATTATAATAAAAATGTATGACTCCTAAAGGCATCTTTATAATGAAGATAGAGTGCATTAGCTCTTTTACAAAGCTGTCTTAAGCCTGAAAGACATTAAAACCAATACAACATAAAATTAAGGTACGGAAAATCAGGGAAAAAATAAAAGAACATCACTGATGTTGTCCAAACAGTAATTGTGATTATTTCACTAAGGCATCATGATCTTCTTTATCATTCCACACCTAACAATGAATCTTTGTTAAACAAAATGTATCTGTAATAGTTCCTTGTAATATCTTATAGGTAATGTTTTTCTGTATAACATTAAATATTCTATTACAGAACCATAAATATGGTATTTTCATGAACTGTATATCTGACCTTAAAAATAAGGTTGGCATTGAAAGTTATTAGATTTCTATTACCTGAAAGAATGCCATGAAAACATATAGTCTCTTGTTACTGCCTGATGGTTAAATTTGATAGGGCAGTCATGAAAATAAATGTGGTATTGCATCAGCAGTGCATAAATGATTCTGTATGGGTTTAAAAAGGATTAGAAGCCAAAATGAGAGTTGTACAAGTAGAATAAAAAATTTTATTAGTTTGCTTCTGATTTTTATTTGTTTTCACAAAAATGGATGTTTGTGGCATAATTTCTGGGTATATTTCAAGTAAGACACTGCTTGTGTTCGCTTAGAATAGAAATTAATGGGACTACAGAAAGAAAGAATGTGAATTCAATGATTCAGTCTCAACTGTGTTCAGGGTCATTAACAGAATTGTGTGGTGCATACCTAATGTATGCATATTATGGTTTTTGAAAAAAAATTAACTACATGGTCCCAATATGAATTTTTCCCTGATTATATAATTAAGAAAATCTTATCCTCTATGACACTGCTTTATGTTACCTCCACCCAACCTTAAGTAAGTGTAATACATGAGGTTTAGCAGGACATAAAAAAGATGTAAAGTCCTCTACTCAAAAATCTTTGGAAAACATATTATCATAGCAGCAGTCAATGTAGTATCCCAGGCCAGTTCAAGATTAAATGATTCATTTAAAATAATTCATGTGCATAGATAACACACATACTGGTTGTATGTAAGTTAATCATCACAATCATAATTAATGGTAAAACAAACACTGACCTTAAGCAGTACGTTTTGTTGAAGATACTGTTTTCTTCCCCAATTCCATCTGAAGGCCTTACTCTCAGCGGTACTCATGATTTGCAATTGTTTCCTTATCATTCACTATCTGTAATTATCAGTTATCACATATGCTTATATCCCTAAACAATACTGTGCTTAGTTTTGCCTGGTTTTAAACCTGATTTTAATATGGTAGTATACAGTGTGTGTTTTTAAGCAATTTATTTTTGTTTAGTCAACAATACTTCTCTCAGATTTGTATATCTTGTTGACCATGTAGCTTTTGTTCGATCTTCGTCAGTGCTATGGAATTCTATTCTATTGTGTGACTACGCTACAATTTATATCTTATTCTTTTATGGGCCTTTGAAAGGTTTCCAGTTTCTTAGTATCACACACAATACTGCTGTATGAATATCTTCATACATGTGTTTGGGCATCAGTGTGGACGTTTTCCGAAGCCTGTACATGTTCACCTATAAAAGATAATGTCATATTGTTTCCCGTGTGTATGCGTATCACTTTTTTCTCCCACCAGCAATGCTGACCAGCTCTCAAGAGTTTCATATTTTATGCAATGTTTGGTACTGCATGCATGAGTAATAGATCCATTCAAAAAGCAATGCAATGATACAAAATGTTGGTTTACAGGGTTTCATATGCCAGGCTGTGACTCACTTTTCAGAAACTACCACTTGGAAAGTCTATAAAATATTCCTCCCTATTCAAACATATATATATGTGTGTGTGTGAGACTAGATTTTCTTAGGAAACATTACCACAAATTAAACACTGAAGTAGATATAAGAATCCTGCTGTCTCCTATTGAGCCAGTCATTAAAGAGATTTGCAAAAATGTAAAACGATGCCATTCGAATGCAAACTGGTACAACCACTGTGGAAGACAGTGTGGAGGTTCCTCAGAAAATTGGGAATGGAGCTACCATTTGACCCAGCGATCCACTTCTGGGGATCTACCCAAAAAACCTGAAAACCTTTGTCCACAAAGACTTATGTACCCCAATGTTCATCGCAGCGCTGTTCACAGAGGCCAAAACATGGAAACAACCAAAGTGCCCTGCGACAGATGACTGGATAAAGAAGCTGTGGTACATACACACAATGGAATATTACTCAGCTGTAAGAAAGATGAAATATTGCCATTTGCAACAAAATGGATGGACCTGGAGATCATCATGCTAAGTGAAATAAGCCAGACAGAAAAAAACCAAGAACTGTATGACTTCACTCATATGCGGAATATAAAACTGACAGCAAAGAAAAAAGAAATGAACAAACAAATAACCCATGGACACAATCAATAGTTTAATATTTATTTGGGGATGAGTGGGTCAGGGAGGGGAGAAAGGGGAGGGGGTGGGAGAGGAGTGGGGGAAGCTAAATATAAGGTGATGGAAAGAGAAGTCACATTAGGTGGTGAACTTATTATACATCAAGTTGACAATGCACTGTAGGATTGTATGCCTGAAACCTATGTAATCCTTGCTAACAGATGTCACCCCAATAAGTCTAACAATAAAAATGAATTTAAAAAAAAAAGAAAAGAAAAAACTGAAATTGTTTTCAAAGTATAGTTTTTGTCATAAAATATATTTTTATATTAAAGTGTGATGGGCTTACCTTTTGAAAGATGGTAAAATATGTTTTAATCCATTTTATAATATCTTTATATAACATACATTTTAATTAATATATTATTCCAGAGCATTTTTAAGATTACAGAAAAATTTGGTTTCAGTTTTCTATCTCACATATGGTTCTCGACTTTTTCTGTTTGACTTATTTTGCTTAGCATGATACTCTCAAGATCCATCTATGTTGTCACGATATTTCATCTTTTCTTATGGCCATGTAATATTCCACTGTGTGTATGTACCACAGCTTCTTTATCCAGTCATCTGTCGAAGGGCTTGTTGTTTCCATATCTTGGCCACTGAAATAATACTGCAGTGAACACTGGGGTATACATATCTTTATAGATGAATGCTTTCAGTTACTGCGGGTAGATACCCAGAAGAGGGATTGTTGAGTCATATGGTAATTCTATTCTTAATTTTTTGAGGAACTTCCATACTGTTTTCCATAGCAGCTGTACCAATTTACATTCCCATCAGCACTGTATGAGGGTTCCTTTTTCTCCACACCCTCTACAACACTCGTCATTACTTGTTTTGTTGGTAACAGTCAATCCTAACAGGTGTGAGGTGGTCTCTCATTGAGGTTTTGAGTTGCATTTCCCTAACAGCTAGTGAAGCTGAACATTTTTTTCTGCCAGTAAGATGGTCATCTGTGTATCTTAAGTTAATTGATATTTCTTCCACTAATTTTTCACTCCTCCTTCCTCAAATGTAGCCATTACAAGGCACTCGCACATGTTTTTGAAGGTGACTATACCATTCACACCCTAACTAGTAATGTATGAGAGTTTTAATTGCACCATATTCTTCTCTAACACTTGATTCTGTCAGTCTTTTTAATTTTAGCCATTCTAGTGTGTAGATTGCGGCATTATGTTTGTTTTTAATTTGCATATCCCAGATAACTAATAATCTTGAGTATGTTTTTACGGTTTTTACTTGCCATTTCTATATAGTCTCTGGTGAAATATCTCTTTAAATCAACATTTTTCATTAAAATCCTTGACTTCTTATTATTGAGTTGTAAGACTTATTTATACATTTTGGATGTTAAGTTCTTTACTAGACATATACTTTGCAATATTTTCTCAGTCTGGGGCTTGCTGTTTCTTTTCCTTAACAGTGCCTTAGAAGAACCCAAGTTTTAAATTTTGATGAAGTCTAATGTACATTTTGTATCTTTTAAAGAAATTTTTGCTCACTCAAAGCCACTTAGAATTACTTCAATATTCTCTTCTGGAAGATGTATTGTTTTCCTTGTTACTTTTAGGTCCTAGATGTATTTGGAGTTAATATTTTAGCCTTTAGTAATCAGTTATATTTTTGCATATGGGTATCCAGTTGTTTCATCAGTTTTTTGAAAAGACAATTCTTTCCCTAATCAATTGCCTTAGTATCTTTGTTGAAAATCAATTAGTCATATATATGTGTGGGTCTATTTATGTATTATTTCTTCTGCTCTACTGATCTATATCAGGCATGTCCAACCTGTGAACCAGGACAGCTCTGAATGTGGCAACACAAATTCTTAAAACATTATGAGATATTTTTCACTTTTTTTTTTAGCTCATCAGTTATCATTAGTGTTAATGTATTTTATGTGTGGCCTAAGATAATTCTTCTTCCCCGGTGGCCCAGGGAAGCCAAAAGGTTGGACATCAATGATCTATATGTTTACTTTATATCACATTGTCTTGGTTACTATGGCTATATAGGAAGGCTTAAAATCATAAGTGTAAATTTTCTTTGTTGATATTTTTCAAAATTATTTGGTCAATTTAAGATGGAGTGCATTTACATATAAAGTCTTTGTGAATTTCTATGAAAACGTGGTTTTAATTGGGATTAGTTAAATCTAGTTAGTTTTGGCAAGGACTATCATCTTGACAATATTCTTTTATCTATGTTTTTTAAACCCTCCATTTATTTATGCTTTTTTTCAATTCCTCTTAGAAATATTTTGTATTGAACAAGTCTGGCCCATATTTTGTTACTTATCGCTTCTAAAAATTTCCATTTTAATGGTATTTACATGGTACCGTTTTTAAAAAAAACCTTCAATTTCTAAACTGTTGTTGCTAGAACATAGAAATACAATAGCTTTTATACACTGAACTTGTATCTTATGAAATTGCTAAACATATTTTTTACATGTATGGCCATATTTGGTTTGGAACAATTATGAAAAGCCTGATAGTTGTAAAATGATCTCACTGTGGGATTTAAACTAAATTTTTAAAATCCAGAAAATTCTGGATGCTGCCTTGGCTACATTATCTCACTTGATATTTCAGCTATAAAATGTTTTACTTGCTCAATACTAAATTCAATACAGGAATCACATGGCATTTAGAAACCAGTGGAAGACCACATGATGTGTTGTGAAATGCACTCTCCTGCTTTAGGATAGCTACAACTTTCTACAAAAGAACACAAAATAAAAAACAAAACAAAAACAAAACAGAAAAAAACCACACATACACAAAATGTTCTGTTGCAGCAAGTTCACAATAATACACTCAAAAGTTTCCCTTTAAGCAGGACAGGATGAAATCAATGGCTTCACAAATGTAGACATTGATGTAAAAATGGTGTGGAGATTTAAAGGACACCACATGGTGTGGTTAAAAATTTAAATTAATGTCCAACTGCTTTGTTTAATGACAAATCACGTAGTAGATGGTGCAAATTTCCATGTGGCAGATAAGAACACAAGATATTTCTTTCTGAGAAAGATGCTAAATATTCTAAAACATTATGTGTCAGATCCTGTGGGGACATAAAGCATGACTGTTTTCTGCAATAAAAATCCAAATCCTTAAGTTAGTTTTAGTCGAAGCTTAAAATATACTGCCACTCCTCATTTCCTCTGCTAGTTATACTCAGTGTTCACATAGTTGGGGCTATTAAATAAAATGTAGGTGATTCCACAAAAATATTTTTTATTCGTTGCCATGTATTGTGAGGCCATCATTTCTGTTTAAACATGGCCTATTCTTTGTATTGAGTGGATCCAGACACTGGTGGCGAATCATTACCCTGATTCTATTTTAGGAAATCCAGTTCATTGAGCACCTGCTTCATGGTAGGCGCTTTCACACCTGTGACGTCATTTTCATCCTCATAATAAACCCGTGTGTTAAAATTATGAAAAATCGTAAAACCTATCCTTATATAAATGAGAAAACCGAGACCTAGGTAGTTTAAGTGACTAAGGACATAGTATTATCAGAGTTGAATCAGTGTTGAAGCCGCAACTACTTATTTGAAAGGTAATGCTGCTTCTACTGTATCCTTCTGAGACTCCCACAGGAAATTGTTTTCCATATTTTATTAATATATAACTTATATGTGGTGAAATTCACCTTCATTTCAGTGTGCAGTTCTGAAAATTTGGACAAACACATCCATTCAGGTAGCCAGCACCATCATTGACATACAGAACAGAGTGTCATTGTGTCCCCAAATTTCCCCCTGTCTCTCCTATACAAGCTGGCTCTCCGCTCGCAGTCATGGCGATCACTGATCTATTATTTGTCCTTACAGATCTACATTTTCTAGAATGTCACGTACACTAACCATCCTTTGAGGGTGGCTTCTTTCACTTTGCAAGGTACATGTGGTATTCATCCACCTTGTTCGTATAAGGTCAGCGCATTCCTCGTTATTGTTGAGTAACATTCCATCACTGGGTGTTTATCCATATGTTTTTTTCATTCCTAGGTTGAGGTACTATGCTATAAAGGTTCACATGATGTTTTTGTGTGAAGAAATAAATGTTTCTTCTCACTTGGGTAAACAGTGAGGAATGGGATTTGGGGATCGTATGGTAAGTGTATGTTTAATTTCACAAGAGACGGAAAAACGCTTGTTCAAAATGGCTATATCACTTTTTATTCCCATCAACGATGTATGTGAGTCATCTGCTCAGCAATTTTGCCAATGCTGGGTGTGGTGACTTTAATTTTAAAGACATTATAAAAGCTATGTGGTAGTATCTCATGATTTTAATTAGGTAAAATACAATATTAATTGGCCTATTGAAAGTGGCTGCAGATACCCCACGAATGGAAATTTTACATTGACATCCTTCATTTTTGTTTTGGAAAGTTTTGTTAAAGTCTATGTTAATCAGTAGTCAAATAATATGACTAAGTCTTTATTCCTCCTGTCTTCTCCCTGCCCATCGCTATGAGTGTGTTATACATAAAATGCTTAGAATACTGAAGGAAGCTGGGAAAAGTAGTAGCACTTTCGTAATAAACAATTTATATAGTTGGATTTGAAATATTTGGGAAATTGACAAGTAGGTCATAGATTTTCCTTATATACTTGACACATGCAAATATAACTTATCTAAATAAAAATATTTTCCCCTGACAACGAAGGAACAGACTTAGGGAACAGATCTTAGGACAGACTTCATAGATAGATACATAAAAGAACACTCATAAAAAGTTCCTACTTCTACAAACTTTAAAAAGAAGAACATTTTATTTACGTGAAAAATCTATATGGAAATGAATTATCAAAATTTATGGTTATGTAAAAGGCAAGCACATCCTGAGAGAGACCTTGTGAAAGCATAGCTCATTATAAAAACTGCAGAAGAGAATACAAAGAGCAAGATAGTTCTAAAATTATCTTGTAAAGAATTTTTCAAGGATCCGTGGGGAAAAGTTTTATAGAAAATACAGGACAAACGCTATCAGCCACCTATTTAATTTTTAGTCTTGCATTTGTTTTGGAAAGATGACATATCAATAATGTAAGCACAACCAAATCATTATGCTTAAGTAATGCATTTAAACAGTAAGTGTATGTAAATTAGATTCAGGTTGACCATTATTTGAAATATTTATATTTGGAGTGGTATTCAAAGGTATGGAAGCAAACTAGTAAAAAGATGGAAAGTTTGATTTTAACAAATGTTTATTTAAAATTTTAATTTAGTAAGAAAATTCATACGAGAAATTTACAAAATTTAGTAAAAAAAAAAAAAAAGAGCACTCACTCTCATAACTAAAAACTAGATAGCTGATTTAAGACCATGCATCACTTCTTTTGTTTCCACAGAGTGCAAGGGTATGATACATCTATGGATCTATAAGTAGTTTTGTTAGAATTTGAATGCTTCTAAGAGTATTGAATTTTTTTAAATTTAAATATGTGACTTTACTCTTAAAATCTTTAAACTCAATTCTATTATAATTAGTGCAACTGTGAAGGGGATAGTAGAAGGATGATGGGTTAGCCTTGCATAGCAGAGGGTACGTATACTCGGAGCACGTATTCTGACATGTTTTGTACTAAAGAGTTTCGTCAAGTTGTGTGAAACAGCTCATCTCCTGGGACCTCAGTTTCTTTCATAATGACTATAGCTGTGTTTCTTCAATATTGGTGATTCACATATTGCCTTCAAGATTTTTATTGTTAGTCATGTGCCATTTCGCTAATACTTAATGAATATTATTTTGCCAGTTCAGCTTCTAAAACTTAACATTCTAACTTCATCCTCATCCTAAGTTAGAGCAGCTATGAAGTCATGTGTATAAAACATGACTCCTTTTTTAAAAACTTGCATTAAAAGAAACACATTTTGCTTATATGTTTGCTTTTGTGAAAATGAAAATAATCTCCTCTATCACTAGTGATACAGCACGAGAACTGCTTTCAATATCAGAAACTTTCCAAATTGTGTTACAACCTGACATTGCAAAATATTTAGGATAGAATTATGTACTCCATTATTTCCAAGAATATGTTTTTAAATGCTCAAAGTAAGAATCAAAATGGAAAGTTTAAGTCACCATAGGTTTTTCATTTTTTATGACCATAGATGGAAGTTCTTTATGTGTAATAAAACTTATTGTATGTGTTTTGTAACCTAAAAAGATGCCTCGATGAGTAAAGAACAATTTTCCAAACTAAAGGATGGTTTTTACAGTGTAATAATTTATTGGTACTGCATTTTATTAAGGCAAAACTCAACTCTGACACATTCTTGGAAATACCAGTTTTGTGGAATTGTGTTAATTAAAGGTGTTCCAAATGCTATGCACATTCAAAAGCATAATTATCTTTATTCAAATTATTAACATAATATAGATATTTCTAAATTTGATAATGAGCATTTTTACCTGCCACTTAGCTTTAATTGATTTTATTTAGAGGGCCATATTCTTTTACAAAGCTCATATTTTAATGAGAACATCAAACTTTGTGAAATCTTAGGTAATCATTTTTTTCCCCAAATTGCCACATAAAAGCTAGAACTGTCAAGGGGAGAAAAGATCAGGAACATTCAAACATCACTGGGAAGACCCGATTTTTTATGCGTTCATAAACAGTTGAGTGTAACAGACTCCCGGTACCTCAGCCTCATCTGACCCTGTAGAAAGGGCGTTAATGGCTCTCTTTACTATTATAGAACGTACTGGTATTGTCATGGAAGGAAAAGGC
This sequence comes from Lyroderma lyra, assembly GCA_004026885.1. NCBI lineage: Eukaryota > Metazoa > Chordata > Mammalia > Chiroptera > Megadermatidae > Lyroderma > Lyroderma lyra. Next base: position 77,228 of record PVJL010001656.1, read on the forward strand.
CCCAAGGCTATCACGAAACCGGAACATAGCGATATGCAACCTCAAGCTCTATAATGCGGCTGTATTTTGAAATCATTAAAATGCAGATGAGGATTAAAGCAAAAGACTGATTTTGTGATTGCTTTTGGGGTATCAAGCAGTTCTTTAAAATATATGCAGTGTGTATAAATAACTTGCATATTAGTGAATTTTAGAAGTGCTCTGATGGGAAGGGGGTTTTCTTTGGCCCTTGATTTCCCAGTTATTTTAAAAATGTTCTGTGATTCATCAAGTAATCAGATAGATAAATTTCTGGTTTTCACTATTGTGATTATACATAGAGAGCTTCCTACCATTTTTTTTTCCAGTAATTTCCAGGTGTGACTTGTATGTGATATTTAAAATGTTTTGAACTGAGAAAATGTTCCCTTTATAACTTTTTGTATATATCTGCATCAGATTATTGTAGGGCATTTCAAATCAGTACCTATTCTGGTTCCAGGCAAACTTCTTTAATGGTGTATATTCATATGTACATGCATTAACACATACTGGGTATAAAATAATTTCTTTGATCGGTAAAATTTTTTATTTCTATTAGCTGATTCCTTCAAGCTATGAATTAAAGTGTCTTCATATCTATAGAACATGTTCATTGTCTATAGGACAAAAGACAGGCATGATCAAGTTTATCTACAGAAATAGGAATCTGTTAAATCGTATTAAATTCTCAAATTTCAGGAAGAAATCTCTTTTTTTTTTTTGATAGGTATGTCAGGCACTCTTCATATTTGATAGGCACTCTGTCTCTGTTTATAAAGGATGAGGCTTTACCCACTTTCTCTGGGCTTCCTGCTTTTACTGAGCTCACTGCACTGTAGTGGCACTGAAGGGACCACGAGGGTCCTTCATGGACCACTCAGCTCACCTCCACGGCTCTGTACCCAGGGACCCACATAAGCTGTATTTTTGCAAAATGTCGTGGAGAGGCTTGTTGCTTGATTTCCCTCACCCTAGTTAGAATTGGTAATACACTTCTGGGGCTATCTTGACATTACATTTCTCTTTTCACTCTCAATTGTCTCCACCACACCCATGACTTGAGTGACTATCCGTCTTAAGCGGTGGCTTTCCGAAGACAAATGTTTCCTTCTGACAACTCAAACTACAGACTCCACTCTGCAGTTCTCTTCTGGAACACCTGAAAGTTAGCATTGGCCAAACCCCTGGCCTTGTGTCCTCAGCCTCATCTACTCCTGTGCCCATTCCCTCCTGGTTAATGGTGTTCCGTAGCTCTTCGTGTCTTCTCTCTCCTTTCTGAACGGATGCAGAAGTCTTTTAGCTGCTTTCTCTGGTTTCAGTCTTACTTTCCTCAATTCCTTTACCCATACTGCAGTTGAAATGTGATCTAAAACACAAATTTTAACTCACTTCCCCTTTAAAAAAAATCAACACATTCTCAAACATCTGTGGATAAAGGCCAAGCTCCACGAGTAGGTTTCTGTCCTGTGTGGGGCGAAGGGTAAGCCTGCGAACTCCTTTCCCCGTTGCCCTTACCAGGTTGCTTCTGCTTCTGGCCAGGTTCAGCCAATGGGAGGCATTGCTGGGGGTAGGGGCAAGGACTGATGGGAAGTCAGAAGTCGGGGGGAAAGCCAGGAGAGACATACTTCCTCCCTTGTCTTTAAAAGTGGCTGCAACTCCTTTGTGGTTCCAGTGACCACTGGGACAGCCCTGCTTCAGCTGTGGCAAGAGTCCCTCCTCCCTTCGCAGTACCTCCAGCCCTAGGAGTGGCAAAAACGCCTTCTGTGACTCATCTCAGGACCACCTGCCATTCAGTTTCTGTCCTCTCTGCTCTTCAATTACAGGCTGACCACAGACAGAGCATTTTAAACGGGACAGCACCGCTGTTTTCGGTTCCATTTAAAACGGTCCATCTGGTCAGCCTGCCCTACTCAGTCCCCTTTTGAACTAATTTGTTACCGCTCCATTTAACTGACTGTATTGAAGTCCCTTCCACCGACTGAAACCTGCTTGATAAAATCTTTGTGTTAGCATCTTTCAAACTTATCTCAGCGATACACACACACACGCACACGAGGTGAGATACGCTGACGGTAAATGCTGCGGTCAAGTCCATCCAACAGAAAGGCAGGGGTCTTCGATACGTGGCTTGTGGAACCTTAGCAACCGTGTGACAAGGTCCAACTCGTTTGGTTCAGTCAGTCGTGAGCTGGGGTTGAGAGACGGTGTTTTACAGTGTGCCGTACACCGTGGGTCACGAACAATGCACTAACATAAATTTGTCCAATAAAAACATGATGGTGTGTCCTTGTCCCCCTTATTCACTGCACTTGGCACCGTGTGACTTCTGGCTCTTCCCCAAAGTCAAAATGGCCACGAGAGGTAGACGTTTTGAATGGATTCAGGACATCGAGGCGGCCATGACAGCACCACTAAAGACCCTCATGAAAGAGACTTCCAGAACTGCTTCCGAAAGTGGCAGGAATGATGGGTAAGTGTGCTCGGCGCCAGGGGGAGTGTTGTGAAGGGGAATAATGGCAATGTGTCTTTTACTATAATAATTTTTTTTTTAATTTAAACATTCACCGTATTTTTTGATCACACCTTGTACATACGGAGTCTCAGAGCCTGTCGTGCCTCGTGTCTGTAATCCTTAGTGACCGTGAACAAACCCCTCATAACTTGCTGAGACGCTTTTAACTCGCCTTAACATCCGGGAATTACAATATGCGCTCACGGGGTGCTATGAGGCTTTCACACAAACAGGTAACGTGTGACTGTGCCTTCAGCACAGTACCTGGCACCTGCCAAGCACTCACTACCCGCAAGCCGTGGGCCCATGAGAGCCAGAACTGGAGCCCTGCGGCAGTGACATTCCTGACACCAAATCCAGGACACAGCAAATGCCCAAGAAAGAGTTGTGGCATGGAGCATCAGCTTCTCTCTTTAAAAGATGTCTCGTCTCTGTCCTCAGAGCCATGACTCTGTGTGAGACCATCATGTCTCCTACCTGAATGACTGCAGCAACTTCTTCACCATGTTTTTTGCTTGCTTCCCGTCTCCCAGTCCCCTTCCAGTCATTCTCTCCAGTTGGCTGACACTATCTTGATCCTCTTTTGAAAGTCCTCCGACAGCTTTCAAGGTGAAGCATGAACTTCTTACTAGCATGAGTGGTGTTGCAATGTTTCCTCTAGATTCTTGTTATATGAGTATGCGAGGCTCACCTCTTTACCCCTTCCCTGCAATCCCCTGAGTGAACGGGGTGTCCTCTGGCCCTGACGAATTTGTACGCGCTAACTGCTCTCCACAGCGCTCTGCTTCGTGTCCGAGTCGTCTGAACTTTGCTTTCCTTGAAACACCTCCACTTGCACCAGTAGTCATCCCCAACACTGTAATTTGCTGATTATGTGCAAGTCTCCCCCACTTGATGGTAAGCGCCTTTTTCTAGGTGTTTGGCATATTGATTAGCATACAGCAGTCCTGTGATAAACATCTGTTTGATAATGAATCAAGAAAGGGCTGAAACTGGGTCCTTACCAAAGACCAAAAGATGCCTCTTTTCTAGGAAAATCAGTCTGGAATTCACCTCTTTGAAAGGGGTTATTCAACCAAATGTACTCCCCTATTTAAAGAATCATATTAAATCCTCTGCTGAAATTCAGATAAATTGTTTTTTCCATAGTTCTTTGATCCATTAACCTAGAAACCCTGGGAAAAAAGGTAATAAGCCTCTTCTGAAGCTACTTATTCTTAGTGAATATGTTCTTTGGTCTTCATAAATTCTACTGCTTTCAAGGTGCTTACAACTTATTTATCAATTTGTTTTAAAATCTTAGTTTCAATTATACAAAATGAGTATGTTCTCGAGAGCCCCCGTATAATACGTGTGTATCATTAACAAAGCTGCATTGTGCACTTACATTTTTGTTAAGAGGTTAGAACTCATGTTAATTGTTCTTACCACAGTAAACAAAATTACATAAAATCTTATAAAAATTAGTACTAAATCTCATTGACTTGGGATTTTTTTTTTTAGAACCCATCTTTTTATCCTTTCTGTAAATTAAAATTTGATCGGTCTCAATTCTTGTGAAAATTTGTGATTTCTTAAGAGTAACTGACATCCCTTCATCCGGGTGTTAGGACAACGCCCTGGAGGCAATTCTTCTGGCAATGGAACTCAAACTCATTTGGAGCAGGTGACTGGCCTTGCAAAATCTCTTCATTCCCTGGATTTCAATTATTTTTTATCAATGTTGATTTACACTTTAGTCTGAAGTTCAAATCCTTCAGAGAAGATTAATTTTAAGTTTTGTGTTGTAGAAACTAGGCCTTTGGACTTCTTTCTCTGACGGTGACACGCACACACATTCTGATGCACCTAACCTTGATACTGAAGGAATAGGAGAGTAGTGGAAGACAACTTCCTTAACTATCTGTCCCCATTAATGGCAATTCTAAAAATTGTCGGAGGAGCAGAGTGCCATTTTTTCCTTTGATTTCTTTCTTCAGTTTCAAGGAAGTGACAGAAAGAAATGACAGACTGCTGAGGTAAGAAATGCTCACTAATTAAGAATTCTGCTGCAAGATCTTGATGACCTAAAATACGTAAGGTATATTTTTTATGCCTACTTGGAAGAAATGAATTTCGTTTTTGGATAGCATGTGTGTGTGTGCTGTGCGTGTGCATGTGAGTGGGATAGCTACAAAAAATCTGATGTCCTTCCTAGAGTGATTACATGCCTTCAAGAATAAAGAGATGAAGGAATTACAGAAAAATAAATATAAATATTGCTATAGCTCTATACACTCTTGGAACTGCAAAATTTGGGGCACTCTATAAATATTGTTGACTATGAATAGAGAGTGAATTTCCATTAATGGCTGGCAACATAGTCCATCTTATTTTATTTACTAAGCTACATAAAAAGACAGATTACATTTAAATCTTTTTTATTACAGTTAATGTTTCGTTATTTGTATGTTTAAGCACCACAACGTTGCTGTGAATTTTCTTTTTAGGGACAAATAACCAGCTTTGTTTAATTTTTACTAAAGATAAATAATACCACAGAGTTAATTAGAATAAAATTCAATCAAATGGGTTTTTAATTAGTTCGAGCTTAGATAATATATAAATGAATGATTTACTGTGTGCTGTTTTGCACAACGAAAAACTTCTATGTGCTTAAATTTCTGTAGACATTAGAATCAATGTCTTTTACTGTCATATGTGTACCTCATGGTTTTGTCAGGTTTAAGTTGACAACCTTAGTCTATGTTTTTAAAGCAGTGTTATAAACAGTAACTATTTAAGACTCATAGATCAATACTTGAAGTTGACTTTGAACTGTATTGTCCAGAATGGGGGGATGATTAGAAAATGACTGATCTCTTTATGTGAGTAAATATCCCTTTACCTAACAGAAGTGATGGAAGCATACTGCCATAGGATGTCAAGGGACCACTGTGGGCTAGGACATTGGAGACAGCAGAGGAAAATATATGATTCCATTTGAGCAATGATTTTCAAACTGTGGGTTACAAACCTTCAGTAGGTCATATGCATTGCATAAGTGAGGTGTATGAAGGGTTTTCATTAAATTAGAAAACATTAAATAATTTAACAGTCTAACAACCCTAGTAGGATTAATATTTCATACAATATTTTATTTTACTTTTGTTCAAAAGTTTGAAAAATATTGTATAACTTGCTTTCACTATTTCATGTGATCCCCATAACTGCAAAGCACACTAAAAAGTACAAGATGGAATTTCCTTCCACCTGAATGAGATAGGAGCTGAGAGTCAGAATATAGAAATGTACATTTTTTCATGTTGTGATAGTGTCTTTAGCATAAATACTAGCAGTAGAAATTAGTGAATTTATAGCAATGGCACTTAATAATTGTACAGATGTTTAAAATTAAAGGGCATTGTCCCCAGTATATATAAGCACTAAATTATACCTAGCAGCCAGACTGAAGTAGCATTAACTGAAATAACTACCCTGAGGGTACTCGTATAGGTAGTATAGAGGAGATAGAACAAGAACCACGATTCTATTCCAGGTATGTGTAGATCCAAATAGCCTCCTTGAATGAAATTCTATCAGGCTGCTCTGCCCATACTGAAGACCATTTGGCTAGGGGAATTCAAAAGCTCAAGTACATATACAGCCGTAATTTGAATGTCTCTCTATTGTTTAACAGTTTGACACCATGATGTTTTTCTGCAGATTTAGGTATTTCTCTGGATTAAGTTCTTATTTACCCATTTCATAAGTGTTTCTATGATTATGAAAGTAACAGGGAGTTCCCTGATGGTGTAGTGGCTTAAGGCTTCGGTGCTGGCGCTGTCAGTGCTGCGGCCTGGGTTCGATTCCCAGTCAGGGAGCTACCCACATACCAAAAAGCAAAAAAAAAAAAAAAAAAAAAAGAAAGTAACAAATTTTCTTTGTAAAATGCCCATAAGTTTACTGAAAAGTATAAAATAAATCACTTGTAATTGTGTCATTTAGAAATAATTGTCAATATTAGCTATTCAGACTTTTTCTATGTGCACACATACACATATAAATATTATTAAAAGAATTGAATCCCACTATAATGATGCTATTTTCGCTTGATCATCTTTTTATATCAAAACTATCTTCTTGAATGTTCCCAATGAATTCTATTTTTATGGACACGGCCCACTATCATTAACTTGTGCCCATCAAGTGATGATGGTTGACGCCCTTGTTATAACAAGCTCTGGACACTGAAAATAGCCTTTGCCATTCTCATTGATGTGATCTTTGTTTATTTTCACACTGGGTATAGTTACTTTCATTATTACTCTTTAAACAAAACAATATATTTCTTTGATTAAGCTGACATTTTTTTCTGTAACACTGAAAGAGTATTTTCTTGTGTTATTATGCTTTTTTCTATTAAAGCATTTACTGTTTTCTTATTGATTTATATTTCAATTGCATTAAATTATTATAATTGTAACCTATATTTTGCAACTATTTTTTCACTGATACAAAGGAAATAAATTGCTTATTCATTTTTAATATGCATTATATTTTTAGTAATATTCTTGGAATTCTGGACAGAAAAATCCTACATCCTGCAATATAGTTGTTTATCACCTCCTTTAGGATATATTACTTTCTAATTTTTATTCTTTTAATATTATTGTCTAGGTCTCAGAAAATGTTTTTAAAAGTTGTGCTAGCAGCATTCTTATCTTATCCCTCTTGTAACATATATACCTTCAGAAAATCATCAATGACTTTGGTGACATTTATCTACAGTTGCTTTGAGATAAATGCTAATAAAGTATCCTACTAGTCCTAGTTTATTAAGAGCTATTATCAGAAATTTATCTCTAGATAAAACTAATTTATCCTTTGACCTATTGAAGTACTAAAATACATTAATGGATTTCTTAAATTAAACATCCTTTGGTTCTTAAAATAAACCCTGTGTGGCCATTATTTGATTAATAGGGTGCCAAAAAAGTATAGCACCTTGGAAATTTTATTATTTGTAAAATGCCCATAGTTTATTTTCTAAAATTAAAAAGGAATGATATATAAGTCTCAACTATAATATTAACTATGTACTACTTTTAGGAATTCCCTTCCAAATACAGTGTCTATTTGTCATTTCCACAGGACTTAACAGAATTTCAAGGGCAGGTGGTAAAACTTAGACAAAGTTCAGTGGAGGTTGTGAGAATTGCTCTGGCTGTTCAAGTAAATGATAGATATTCAGAGAGCAGGAAGGAGGAGATGGCACAAAATTCTAAAGAGTAATTTAGGAATAGGAAATAAGAAAGAACACAAAGACAGAACTGTGTTTTACATATTCCACGAGCAATGATTATACCTTTGGAAAGGGTCTGTCTAATCTAAGGGAGAAGTAATGGAGGAATGGATTGGTATCCAAATTCAGTAGAGTGTTAAATATTGAGAACTCTGACATTTTTATTCAATAAGTGGTTTCTGAATCAAGGATGGATACATAAAATGGTATTTAAGGAATACAAACTCCCATGGATATGTACAGGCTGTTCATAGGAATGTCATCTAGAGGAAGACTGACAAGTGAGAAAGTCACTGGAATGGTTTTTGTATCCTTGTTGTATATGAAAAATTGGATTAAAAGGTTATCCATCTCCCCAGTAATATAGTTGTTTGTAATTACAGTTTGTCCATTTTGGCCAATGGTTTTCTAATTTTACCCTTGAGTTGTTTCAAAACTCTTGGGTAGATGTCAATTGGCCTGTCAATTTATCAACATAAACAGATGTTCCTAATGGAAACTGTCTAATTCCTTATTGGAATGTATGATGCCACAAAAATAATTAACTTATTTACTACAGAGGAAGTAAATAAGTTACAGGTGTGTTTTATTTAAAGACATATTTCTAGTGATAAAAGAGCCAGAATTTTCACTTTATGGTCATATTTTATAACTGAGATGCCTTGGACAATGCTGTTTTCATGCAAAATAACTAAATAGAGCAAAACCAAACATTATTTTAGTTAACATTCTGTGTATATATCTAACATTTGAGGGTAGTCCAGAAAGTATCCAGCTACATAATATGAAAAACAGAGGCATTTATGGCTGGACTTTTTTCTGGACAGACCTCATATGTATTTTATTAGCATAATATAAAGCCATTTCTCAGAAAAGATGAGGCTTTAGAAAAATTGCTGTGTCAGAGAAATTTCACTGTGACCTTTCTCTTACCAGAGATGGTTTCTTATTTTGAGATAAAATTTCCCAAATTAAAATTTTTTAATACAGAACTAGGGATGAACCTGTAGGCCATCCAGATGAGAGTCTCTGCCACACTTAATGAACAAGCAACGGAAACCGAAGAGAACACTTCTCTGACGTGACTCAAGGAAAGACCATGTGAGCCAAGCATTTCATATCAAGTCAAGGAGTGTTTACAGTGTGACAGCTACACCCCAAGCATTGTGACCGTGTAAGACCTCATGGGACACAGCTTTCATGAGCTACTCTTGAGGAAAACCACTGGATGATAGGAAATCTCAGCGAAAGGCCCAAGTATATTTGATTGGAAATCTCACGCAGAACAAAGGTGCACGGAAGGGTAACTAAATACAGTGTAGATGTCATAGATTCAGCACGTAGAGAGAGAACAAGTAATAACAAAGGAGAACATGGTGAGAACAGTCTCTTGCTGGCTGCCTCGTAGGTGACAGCTCACAAACACAGTGCAAAGGGAGATATAAAGAAAAATAATGCCATTACGTAAACTGGATGTGAGGGAGGGAGAAGGGATGGAAAAGGCAGATTAACTCAATGATTAGTTAGAGAATGGGCAGGAAATAGCTGCTGTTTAAAGGGAAAGGGCTCAAACAGTACATTCAAGCAGCCACTGAAACAAAAATGCAAGTTGTCGTGTGTATATGATTTATGCAAAACAAAAACGGTAAAAAAAAATCAAGTAATGTTACTGATGAGAAAATTACCAGTAATCTTCATATACGTGTTTGTTAAACTTGCCTTTGAGAAGAAAAACAATTGTCAAAGTTGATTACAAAACAAGACCAATTCTAGGTGGCATACTTGCCTACATCAACAGGATTCCAAAGATTGAAAAGGAAAAAAATGGGCAAAAGTAACAACTGAAACCACAGTAATGCCAACCTATAGATACTGAATTTCACCCCAAATACTTAAGTGGGAAGAACAGGCCCCCAACGTGATGAATTTGGAGGGGTGTCTCACTTGGCATGCGCCACAGGTGTTTAATAAACCTTCGTATTAATGTTAGGATAATGGACACTTCAGCTTGTTAAGAATTGGCATAATGAATCAAATTTAGAAAATATAGTCACTGAGAAAGAATAATACAGAATCATTCATAAGTACTTTGGTCATTAATGCTACTAGTTTTGAAAGAATTATTATTTGTGTTATTTTTCATTTTCTAGGTTATTATATAGAAAACAGCGCTACCATATATAACATATATTACATGCAGTTTTTTTTAAAAATTAGATAATGTTCAATATACCATTCTGTATTTCGCTTGTCTAGTAAAATGATAAAATATACTTTTCCCACTGAACTCTAGAGTTCATAATGCATAAATGTACCAGACTGCTGTATTGTGAAGCATTTGTTTAAATTGTAATTATCATAATTACTTTCTAATTATTGTTGGAATACAGGGGTAGCGATATGAATCTGCTCTTTGATTACATCTTTAGACTACACATAGGTACATAGAGATTTTAAGGCCATCTTTTTTTAAAATTTTATTTTGTTATTAATTATTTTTTTCAGTTACACTTGACATTCAATATTATTTGGTATTAGTTTCAAGTGTACAGCATAGTGGTTAGACATTTATATAATTTATGCAATAATCTCCCTAGTTAGTCTAATACCCACCTGGTGCTATACATAGTTGTTAAACACTATTGACTGTATTCTCTATGCTGTATTTACATCCCCCTTACTATTTTGTAACTACCCATTTGTATTAATCCCTTCATCTTTTTCATCCAGCTCCCCAACTCCCCTCCCCTTTGGTAATCATCAGTTTGTTCTCTGTATATATGAGTCTATTTTTCTTTTGTTCATTTTGAATGATTTTATCCATTTCCATTGTCATACATAGTGTATATCTGTATATTTTATCTACTGGTTTTTACATTAAGTATTTAAGTAAAGATAATTTCATCTATTTTGAAAATTTTAAATATATTTTATTTGTATTGACTGCATATTTTTTACTAGTGAGAGTGAATAAACACCCAGTGTGAATAAATAGTGTCTATTATAGTCAATTCACGTTATTTCTGGTAGTTAACTCTGTAAGTTGTTGCAAACACTGAACTATAAATACTGAAACATTGCTCTAGGGAAATACAGAATAAGGTGGTAAAAAAATTTGCATAAGCTGATCATTACACAATCTTTTTAATGTATTTTTTTGTTTAAAGACATCTTTTAAAATATATATTGTGAATTCATTAACATTAAACTCAAATGGCCAACAGCATTATAATACATTCCTAAAGGAAGCTTATTTAACACACACATATTCTCTGTGAAAGACACATCAAACCTTCCACTTAGGAACAGTAGGCAGCACTTAGGCACTCAAGGGTCATTTTATGCTTGGGAGGCAATTTAAATAGCAAAATCATCAACAAAAAGCCTCAAAATGTGAAAAAGGTGGCACTAAACAGATCACAAAAAGGATACAAATATTGCTTTTAAGGTTATAAAGAAATTTTACTAAGTAGGTGAATTCACAAATGTGAAATTGCTAAGGAATGAGGATTAACTCTTTTTCACAGTATTTTTTTTCAAATTAATTATTTATGGGTGTGACCCTGTTAAACTGGGAATATGGACATTATTCATTTATATAAGCTTTGCCTGTTAAGAAAGCTAACCTTGCATTGTATGTATTTTAAAGTTATTTTCCTCCTGGTGTTTTCTTTGCCTTTTAGCATTCTTTACAGTGTTTCTTGATGTTCCCACATTTTATAACTTTCATTAACTGTTGTTGTATTCTTTTATCATTTTTTCAATTTTTGTTGTGCTTTAAAAGAACCTTATCCATCCTAAGAGAAATCAAATGGGTCTTTAGATCATTTTCTAATTAGTAGGGCTTCTTTTTCTGTTGTTCGATCTCATAATTGATATGGATTTTGTCATGGTAAGATATAGATGGAAATCTGTAATTCTGCTTCTTGTTAAATAATTTAGCCTGTTGTCTTCATGCTATTTATTGGATAACACTTCTGTCATATGGATTTGGGAAGCTCCATTCATTTTCTTTTGCTGCTCTAGGAAATTACCACAAATTTAGTGAATTAAGTTAACATACATTTATTAGCTCACAGTTTTATAAACCAAAAGTCCAACATAGGTGTCACTGGGCTAACATCAAGGGTATGTGTAAGGCTGCCTTCATTTCTGGATTCTCTAGGGAATAATCTGTCTCCTTGCCTTTTCCAGCTCCTACAAGTTGCTCACATGTCTTTAGTCATGGTCCCTTCCCTCCATCTTCAAAGCCAGCCATGGTGAGCCAGTCTTCCTCGTGTTGTGCGTGTTGCATTAATCCAACCCTTCTACTGATGCGTCTCTTTTCTCCACAGCCAGGGAAACTTCTCTGCTTCTAAGGACTCATGAGTAGATTGAGCCATGTGTATAATCCAAAATCATGTCCCCATCTCAAGGTCCATAATCTTAATTACAGTATTTTTTACAATATAAGGCGACCTGTGTATCCTTTCTAGGGAGAAGGATAGAGAGGTCTTTGGGAGCGGGGCCCTTTGCTTGCCTGCTACATCCTGTTAAACTTGTTTCCACCCCACGATCCACTCCTGAGGCTTTCATTGCTAGTCTACCGGTTTGTTATGTCTAGTCCTGCTATAAACTCCTTCTGAATTCTGCTGATTTATATTATCCTTTAATCTTCAGCAGGCCTCATGTTTCCTCATGACTCTTCTTTTTCAAAATGTTCTTAGTATTTACTAGTTTTTGAAACTGCTTTAGAACTAATTAAATTCAAGAAACATGCTACAGAAATTTAATTTGGATTACAGAGATCCTATAGATTAGTTCAAGGGGAAATAACACCTCACCTACACACATTTCCATTCAGTCTTTATAAAAATATGGGTATAAAATTGTTAAATTTCCATTAAATATGTTCTAAGTATTTCTTGTTGAGTTTATTCCTACTTATTTGTTGCTGTTGTTGTTGCATATGAGGATATTGTTCTATCATTTCATCTCTTGGATACATAGGAAAATATTGATTTTTGAATGTTTGCTTTTTTCTCTGGTTAATCTTTTGAATTACCTTATTAGTTGGAATAGATTCCAATGATTCTATTAACTTTTCTAAATGACCAAATATCTGTTTATAATGTAAATTATTTAGGTTGATATGTCATATATAATACAAGCAATAATCATAGTTTTTCTCACTCTAGTTACAAGGTGTGGTTTCATGTATTTACACCCTAAACCTGTTACGCATCACCTCAACAAATCTGTGTAAATAGTATGATATGGCAACTTCTCAGTCACAAATGGCAGGCTGTATTATGGACAGTTTTAGATATTTAGCACTTTAAATATATTACAAAAAATAAGTATCAAGAGCATTAATAAATAATAAATTTCATGTCAGGTATAATCATTGATAAATGCAAATGTCTTTTGACAAGTGTTCTGTGTCAGTGCCCTCTAGCCAAAGATCACAGAGAACACATTGTGCACATTAGTCATGGCATTGAGGACGGCATGTTTCCATGGGGACCACTGGACATCGCAGTAAGAGGGTGTGGAAGATCTGGGCCTGTGTTGGTGATTTGGGGAAGGGTGTAAGGAAGTCAGGCTTCCCTCTGTATTGGATGATGTCAAAGCAGGAGTAATTCTATGACTGATTACCTTCAATCTTTTCTAGGAGGAAAGGTCAGAGTTAGGCTAAAGTAATTAGTAAAAAAAAAGGCAGCACACTCACTTGCCAAGGTAGAAGGGTATTTGCTCTTTTCTGGAGTATAACATTGCTCATGTTTTTCTTTCTCTTTGTTTTTTCGTGTGTGTGTGTGTGTGTGTGTCTTGGGATGTGATTCTGTCTTGTTTTGTCCACTAGGATCACAGAGTGGCCTCGTCTGATGTTGATGTTTCGTAAACTTTATGTTCATTAGGAGACCACCAAGGGTCTACCTCTGAGTGCCAGGCCAGCTTCCCAATGTTACAGGCTACTCCTCCCTCTCAGCGTCCCATAGACCAGACGCAACAGTATGACACGTCCCAGAGGATTTGGTGCTAATTATGTCTGAAAGTATCTCACTGTCATTGTGTGTGTGTGTGTGTGTGTGTGTGTGTGTGTGTATGTGTGTGTGTGAGAGAGAGAGAGTTTATCCATTTTAATTTCTGTTGTTCTGTATTGTAGTTAATTGTGGTAAATATATCTCAGGTCTTTTTTTTTTTTTTTTTTTTTTGGTAATTACAGATTTAGAATGTCACACAAATTTGGAAATGTTTCTATCTTATACTCCACTAAGTACAAACATTTGTAAATTTACCTTTGAAGTTCTAAACGAGATCGTTTACATTGCTAGTAGCTAAGCCTCTTGACATATATAAGTATAATAGTTACCGGGTAAACCGATTACATACGAATTTATATAAAATGAAATACATCTTTACACATATTTCTTATCACATAGCAAATTTAACATGGTTCATGTGATATGTTTTTGAATTAAGTAACACATACCCTGAGAAATAGTTTCTGCTTCTTTGAACTCTTACAGAAAAATTCTGATGATGAGTTATGAAACAGATGTTTTAATAAACCCCTCTTACCTGCAACAGAAACAAGCCACAAGAATTCGCCAGTGTAATTAGAATAGCCAGTTAGTTCTTTAGTTTTTAAGTAAACCGAATTAAAATGAAAAACTGATCTAGTTAAAATACAATGCTATTTACTAAATTATTAGAATTGGCAAGTCTAGTAATATTTTAGTCAACTGGAGTTAAGCAGTCATTTAGAAATTTCCTAGGGCCAGAAAAAATTAACTACATGTTTGAAGATTTTGAAAGAAATATTAAAAATTTAATGACATATGTGTTCTAAGTGGGTTGGTGTTTGTGTTAATTTATAAAAAATAAGCTTTTCTGCTGTTACTCAGATGAAGAAATAAGGTCACATATAATACAAGGTCTTATTAGTTCGAGATCAATTTTTAATTTTAATGATCAACTTAGTGGGCGATTTATTTCAAATAATACATTCAAAACTCCCAGGAGCAAGAATTGCCTTTCTACTGATCATTGATGGCAATTATATTAAAAACAAAGTTTTGGGTGCTATAGAAGGTGACAAGCTCAAGTAGAAAAAAATAAATAAAAGAATGAATGGAAATTCAAAAAGGGATGATTTTTAAGCCAAGAAACTTTAACTTTATACCAATTCTCTTAGCCTCGGTTATTGTTTGGTAGGCTATATACTTCTTGGCACCCTAAGTATATAGAAGATGTTATCATAGAATTAGCAGTATTTTACACTAATAAAGTATACTTTAAAAATATTAACGGTGAATACAGGAGACACTTAGCAGGAAATACAAGTGAAAACAAACTTAACCACACAGATACTGGATTGTATGTGTACCTGCCTGGGCTTTGACCTGTCAGGTACAAGGCCGAGGCCCGGATGAAAGAGGCCAAGTTTACACAGTGCAAGCCCCAGAGGAGGACCCAAGGTATCTTCCGGTAATAGTTTTTTCCTTTAACTTGTGTGAGGAATTTGACTGGAAGTTTTCAATCTCAGGTGTTTTATTCGTCATTGTTGTTCAGCAACTGTTCCAGTATCATCATCATCGTATTATCACTAATATCAGTAGTAACAGAGATATAAAAACTAGCATTGCTAGAGTACTTCGTGTTTCACAAAAAAGTTCACAGTTGCCTTGTGAAGCATGCAAAACCCAATATTTGTTAACATTTCTATTTTAAAGTTTCAGTTAATTTCACTTCATTGAAAATCGTATGTGAATTGAATTGTAGTTAGTTTAAGAAAGCTTAATCTGTAGCAATTTAAGGGGAAAAAGCAGAACCCGATTGTGTTTGCTTCTAGTAATTTTTGCCTTTGGCTAGCTGTTCTTTACATTGCTACAATTATGTTTTTTATTTTGCCTTTTCATTTGTGATTATATAAAAATCAAAAAGGACTCTTTATAAGAAGAGGGTCATGATTACTAAGCATATTAAATTTTTTTTCAACTAACCAACACTTAAGGAATCATAAGAGTTCAGTTGGCCTGTTTCTTGCCTATCAATTTTGAAAAATAATTTTTAAAGATAATTCCTAACTGTGGACAAAATGCAGAGAAACATGCTTTCTCACCCGCTAATAAGGAGGAGGAGAAAAAATGGCCACAAAGCCCCACAGTGCTATGGAAAAATGTTACAGGACTACAAACACATCATATTGTTTGGGCCAAAACTTGTACTCCTGGGAAAGAATCTCAAGGAGACAATAAAAAAAAAAAAGCCAAAAAACATGTGTTTCAGAATCAATTTTAAGCATTAAAAATCAGAAAATAGTGTAAACACAGAATAACCTATTAAATAACTTATGATCTGTTGCCTCAATTCAACGGTATGCACTGATTTAAAATGTTTACAACAATATTTTATAAATTCCTTCTCTATGCTTCTCTCGCATAGTGTTCTTTTCCATGGCTTTGCTTTGTCTTCGGTGTGGCTCGCGGTCACATCAGAAGTGGAGAGACGCTCTCTTCCTCTAACTGTTAAATGCCAGTTTCAGGCTTTAGTTACAAGAGCTCAACTTGTTTCCTTCTGGACTGTCTACTGTGTCCAGGAGGGCTGAGGTCAGAGTCCCAGGAGCTCATGGAAGCTCAACACTTCCATGGCGGTTCTCAACCTGTGGTTCACACCCCTTTGGGGGTGGAACGACCCTTTCACAGGGGTCACCTAAGACCATCGGATATTTACATTATGATTCCTAACAGTAGCAACATTACAGTTATGAAGTAGCAACGAAAATAATGTTATGGGGGTCACCACAGCATGAGGAACTGTATTAAAGGGTTGTGGCACTAGGACGGTTGGGGACCACTGCCTACACTCTTAACTGTGCTATGAGATAGAGCATAACAGATGTAGGCGATGCAAGCAACTGCGGTTTGACAAGAGGACTGGTGTTAGTCTAGGTGTGCAACTGTGATGTAACTGACTGTAAATGAAGAAACAAAGGAATAAAAGCACAATGGTATTTATTTAACTTTGTAAATGAATCCACTTTTTATCTTAGCAGCAACCTAGCAAAACTGGTACCGATAGCAACATTTTATAAACGGGAGCGCTGAGGCTCACTGAGTAGAATTAATTAACTTGCTCAAGGTTGTAGTCATTGGCATTTTAAAGCAGTTTTACCTGTCAATCCTACGCTCATTCCATCACTCACGTTACTTCCTCACTGTTGTCAGCAGCAAGCAGTAATCGCATGATTTCTTTTGTTAACAAACTTCTTAAGTCAGTCATCTGTGATTTATTTTTACATTAAAGCATTTTTCTAGATTTTAACAATGTGGGAAGAAATATGAAATACACCATTTAAAATGACACTGTAAAATTTTTGTGACAGGAATGGTTAGCGGAAGTGATGTACGGTCCTTGAAGAGACTGAGGACGACAAAAACGGGGACTTTGTATAAAATCGTCTGCACAGTCATCAGAGGCCCTGGGTTGTGTGCAGTGGCATGTGACGTGCTAGTGCCTGGTGTGTGGATGGCTACACATTGCTTCCCATCACCTCCAAGAGGAGCCATCAACAGAAGAGCATGGATATGAAAACACTGACATGGAGACATTAATGAAAGAATGTTCCCCCAAAAATCTCAGAATGTTCTTTACTGATAGGATATTTTCTGTCTAGAATATGGTGAGAATTGCTGTAGACGAACTCTCACATTTTAAATGCCCTATCTGGAGTAACAGTATAAAAGCATTCATTAAAATGTTGTTAACCCAAACACACGTCATGTGGCAATGCATGTGTGTATTAAACACACAGAACATGTCTGCATTTGTAGAGTCTTCATGAGAAGCTATTAAGTTCCAGGTACTAGAACTGTGCTGCTTGCTAAAAAAGTAATGTATTTTCTATGGGGTGTATTATACATTCCAGCTCTATGGCCGCATCAGGGCTGTGATCTAAGGTCTGAGGGGCTTTGCCCTACCCCTGCTGTGGGAAGGCCTGTGACTTTGGCCAGCTGACATAGTTCATTATTTCTGTGTTTCTTATAGGTAAACTGATAGAGCTATCCTGGAGTTAAGTCTAAAATCTTCTCTAGTTCTGAATGGCTATCGTTCAACAATCCTTCCTAAACAAATAGCGCTTCCTGTAGAGCATGCACCATTTATTGTGAAGCATGTGCTCATAAATACATGATAATTGATTTAACAAATATCGACTTTCTACTCAGCTGGGGCACTAAAGATGCAGTGGTCAACAATAAATACAGACTCTCTTTCTCTATTAATGTACTCCTTAAGGTGTAAGAGTTCGCTCATTTACTTTTCTCCAGTCTCTATCCTTGACCCTAGAAGAATAAATTCTGCTTCCGACCTCTGGCAGGCACGTCTCTACGTATATACCTTCCAGGGAGATTTTTTTTCTTGTTACCTTCATGTTCTCGTGTGGATAAAAATTTTTAGTAGACCCAGACTCTTCATGTTCATGTTCAAAAACGCTAGTGTTCTCTAAATCACAATCACAGTTTCTCTCCCAGTGTCGGCTTGTCCGGTCACACCTTCCCCTCGCCCTGTGTCTGCTTCTTTACTCTCTCTGTCACGCCCCCCCCCGCCTGCTGGCGATAGATGGGGTGCTGGTTGGGAAATACTCAAGAGAAGGAATCACTGCAGCTTAGACTCACAGGGAAAGGGAGCCGCATGGCTAATCACTTTAGGTTCATAAAGTGGAAACCCGCAGACGCCGTCCAAAATAGAGAGATCTTTTCTCTGATCCCACCACGATTTAAAACATCTTTATTAATTGCCAGTATTTGGAGGGCTGGGAGATGTCAAGCAATAAAATACATTTCCAGTTCCTTTCATAAATTAGAAGACTGAGTACTCCCAAGCCGGTGTATTAGTCTGACCCAACAGCTAGAGCACGGTATAGCTCGAGGGGGTAGAGCAAAGGCCCCGTCATTAAATTCCCTGCCACTCACGCGCGGATTATAGCGGCTCTGCTTTGCTTCAAAGATCTCTCTCCTCGGCTTCTGAGATGTGAGTGCTAGCCTGCAGGCACGAGAAACCGCACGTTCCTGAATATGTATTTCAGTTACGGTTCTTATTTATCAACATCAGCATCTAATAAATTCAGCAAAAGCCATTTGGTAATGGGCAGTGGGCAGCTGACATAAACGGGAGGAGGAGCAGAAAACCCGGCTCGGGAGCCGAGCCACCAAGGACAGCGGCCGGGTCACAGCCCCACGCAGACCCCGGGAGCTGGCCCCGCTCTCCGCCCGGTCCCCAGAGCGGGCACTGTGTCCCGGCGCCAGCCCGGAGCTGCCGCTGCCCGGCCTCTGGCACCGCGTGCGGAGCTTCTCGTGGTCCCACAGCACACCGCCGGCTCCAGCCACAGTGGCCCTGCTCCACACCACGGGGCCCCAGCCCCTTCCTTTCCAGTGATTCTTTAAGGCTTCCAAGTCACAAACCAGTACTGCACCTTTAAGCGAGGCTGGAGGGGCAAGTCGGGGCTTCTACCATCATGTAATGGAAAAGCAACAAAGTATCGAAAAGTGTGTTCAGAAGACGTTTGGTATTGGTGACTGTTTAAGTGGCTTGCCTAATGGCACCTAAGAATGAGAGTGCCCTGGGAAATGAGAAGTTTGAAGCCTCTTCTACTATGTCTCAATCCATTCTTTCATCCATGTCTCTAGCTCTGTATTTCTAGAAAGCTCTACTTCTAAGGAAAGGATCTGATATGGTAGAACTTGCAGGAACTGTACGGAATCTTATATTTCTAATTTTAAAAAAATCTCCATTTATAAACCAGTATTTCTCAAAACATGCATTCAATGTTTCCATGCAAACTTGGACATGACCAGAAGATATCTGACATTGATGAAAGAACACATCAAGTTCTTGATGTGCTACTATTGGTTCAGGGAAACGCACAAAGACAACAAGGAAGGGGGTGACATGCCACTCTGTAGCACAGGTACCTTATTCTAGGAATTACAGTTCCCGAGATCCCGAAGTTTGTACCATGAATTCCATGTAGCACCCTTTAATCTTGTATTGAGGTCTTAGTGTTTCCATTAGAGACTGACTTATTCGGAAAAGTCTAACAACAATTTACTTTCTGTACAGACGACAATGTGGTAGGGAGTACAGGGTATAACAATGTTGAAAGTAGGAATGTGTGTGTCTTGAATGAGTGAATCCTCTTAATAACAGTCTTTCAAACCATCAGAACAGTCCCAGGAAGCTGAGACAGTTTCCACATCCTCAGTCAGATCACATTTCTTTTCCCTCGTTGTAATGAGATAAACAAAATGTCCTCTTCCTTTTGCCAAGATGAGTAGAGGTATCAATTACCTGAAATGTAATTTAATTTCTTTTGTGTGTCAGGCCAATAGAAAAGAAAGGATAGAGAGGGGAGAAGAACAGCCATAATCAAGAAATCACAAATAATTACACGCAGAGGTCTAGTCTAAGTAGCTTGTTCAGACTTTTGTTTGTCTTCATCTCATTATACGACTTCGCAGAGCGGTGATCACAGGAAGGCATACTTGATCTTTTCACATGCCAGAGGAAATGCAGCTTTTTGCTTGGTCAGTGCTTAGTGCAGGTGAGGGTTACAGGGGCGGGAGGGGGGCAGCAGTGGCTCTGGAATGGAAGGGAGACAGGAAAGAGCCCCCGGCCGAGACCAGCCGCTTCCTCTGCGTTACTTCGTGACGAGTGTGTGCGCTGAGCACGGAGGGCCTCCCTCCTGGGAGCATCCCGGCGGCCAGCTCGGGTAGAAGTCTGTTTTCTTCTGAATCTCCATGTGCCTCGCTCTTCCTTCTCTCTCTTCTCTCTCTTGCTCTCAGTCTCTCTCTTCCTTCGCTCTTGCACACGCACACACACCCTCTCAGGTGTGCACCTCGCTACCACTAGCACTGCATACCAGTAGAAATGGACCCCGGCACTTACGGGGGGGGGGGGAGCCTCCTTAAATGCTTAGAACTGCTCGAGAGAGTGCTTTGTAATGGCTCCTGCTATTGCTCATGTGGATCTGATTACATAGTTAAGTATCTTGCAAGATTACCTCTTGCAAAAAAAGAAAAAAATCCCAAAGTTTACCATCTGCTGAGAAATCTAGACCTCTTTTTCCTCCCCTGACAATCTTTCAATTACCAGCACAGTCTTTCCTGGTGTATTTCTCAATTCGGGAGATAAGTCTGTGCTGATCTCGCACTATCGTAGCAGCAGTAGGGCGAGGGCACCTGCACTCAGATAAGCAGCAGGAACTAACTCCTTTTACCTGTTAGGACCAAGATGATGTGGTCACGTTACGGTAAAACCGTACACCTGGGTATTCCTGCCTGGTTTACACCCTGGTCTCATAATCTCTAAACCCTTTCTATGTGGTCAGGGAGGTCGGGCTTGGGGTGGGCACAGGTCCACGCCGACACCAGGGGACACTGCACAGGCCCAGCGCGGAGGCGGGGCAGGAGCCCCGGAGTCTGCGCAGTGAACACTGGCACTCTACGGTCGCTGAGCCGATGCCCCGTGCCCAGCGACCTCCTTGGTCTCCGCAGCGTTTCAGACCATCCACTGACCGCCCTTAAGAGCGCTCTTCTTGCCTGATGTGACGCCTCGTTCTCCTTGAACCCGGCTGACTTCTCTGTCTCCTCCCTACCTCCTAAGCTCCTGGGTCTTACCTCCACCGAAGTCGTTTTCCCACTCTCTGGGGGCAGTCGTATTGCTGTTGTGCCTGCAACTGGCTGGGCTTCGTGCCCACCTCTCCTTAAATTCCCGAACAGTGCTCGTATTCCACACCTCCCTCCCAGGCTCAGGCCACACATTTCAACTGCCTATGGAATACTGAATGCTGACTTTGATTTCAGTTGTAAAGTAACCCCTCCTGTGGCTTCGACATCTTACCATTATTATTATTATTGCTCTCGAAAACTCACGATTCTTGGATTACTCCTTCACGTTTAGCACTGACTCCTAAAGCCAGTGAGGGGCAAGTCTTGTTTTATTTATCCGTTTTTAATATTCACGCCCTGGTCTCAGAATCTCTGTGTTTTGCATGAGGCCCTGACTTGCGATCCCTCCTGCCATCATTCAAGTTCAGTCTCCCATCTCCCAACACCTGGATTATTCTCAAATGGTCCCTTGTCTTGTGTGTCCATTCTACGGATTCGTTAAA
This sequence comes from Lyroderma lyra, assembly GCA_004026885.1. Taxonomy (NCBI): domain Eukaryota; kingdom Metazoa; phylum Chordata; class Mammalia; order Chiroptera; family Megadermatidae; genus Lyroderma; species Lyroderma lyra. Next base: position 99,197 of record PVJL010001656.1, read on the forward strand.
TTTTCAGGAGATGACCACAATGATCTTTCAAGGTTACCACTCTGACTATATACTCAATCCCTTTTATAAACCTTCAGCAATATATACACTCATTCAAAGCTCTTGAAAAATCTGATACTAACTTGTCCCACCTCCTAAGGGTGCATTTCATGTAGCCTGTAGCAGAACTATATACTTGGTTTTCCCTGAACATACCTAATGCTTTGATTTGTGTTGTGTTGTGTCCTCTGGTGGAAATGACCTTGATCTTCGTGTTAAAATAGTACATATTGTTCAAGGATACGTTCAAATGCCGTGAAGTATCTGGGAGTTCTTTATGCTTGTCACTTCTATCTTTTTTATCTTATTTTTGTCTTATATCCTTGTATCTCTTTCTCTATCAGTATCTACGTCATTTCACATACTAGACTATCAGTTTCTTCGGGAGAATGACCATATTATCATGTCTAATTTTTTCCCTAGTAACTTGCAGTAAGTACTAGATGAATAGATTAATGAAATATATTATTAAAATTATATACCATGACTTACAATATTAAAAATGTGGTTATAACACATCATCTCTTGAAAACTCCATAAGTATACATAAATTTAATACACACATGAAACTTAAAGTCATCTTCAGAATTTCCTTATAAATAGCCAAGTATATTTCCTTGATATTTATTAATAATTGTATTGTAAGATAGAATTCTAATAATTAATTTATAACAATATTGCACTGTAGAATCCTATTATATCTGTTGATAATATCACAGATGTGTCCAAAACTATCCTGGACTGTCAAAAGTGATCACTTCTGTCCCCCCAATTTTTTTACCCACTGTTTCTTGGTCTTTGGTGATACTAGAATCTCATTAGAGTTTCCAATTGAAGCCAGGAATGAACCCATCTCAAATTCACCTTGGCATCTCCAGTGTTACAAAAGCGCACACCCTGTATCCATTTACCTAACCCCAGGCCTTGTTTGTGTTTGTAGCCTACCCCTCCAGCTTCACGGGAAATGTTTCATTGCTCAGGAAATGCTCTAAGAGCATGGGCCTACCCCTTACCTACTATTCTTTACAGACATTGTTCGTACGCGTTAGGTGAGGGTGGGTGAGGACCTGCACAACATGACCGTGAAAGCACCTGTGCAGGGAAATTGTCAGGCACATTGATGTTTTCAAATGCAAGATAGCAAATGCGTGGGGGAGAGTGGTGGAGCTGCTCCTACGACCACACTCCCACTCGTTAGCAACTTAACTTTGACTACACTGTGAAAACCCTCAGGGCCTCGGGGCTTTTCTTTTTTTATTTAATGTGAAAAATGAGGATAATAATGCCAACCTCATAATATTGTTATAATGAATAATAGAGATAATATGAGTCAAGAACTTAAAACTTAGTGGAGGTTCAATCATTGTGGCTAAACTTCTCTAGTGCATGGATTGATGTTTTCAGTATTAATTTTAAACTGTAACACTTTCCCAGATATTTTTCTAGTAACTAAACCATGCACTATAGGGATCAACAATCCTATTATAAGAGGGCTGTCCGGAAAGTATCCGGCCATGTAATATGAAAAATAGAGGCATTTATGGCTGGATTGCTTCCAGACAGCTCTTGTAAATTTGAAGTTGTTTGACAAGAAGGACCTGTTCATTATTTTATTTCCTATGCATCACAGTACCCCTACAACCTTGCCAGAGCTTAGGATAAGTTTAATGAATGAAAGTGCAGAAGAATACAGAAAGATATAAGCTCAAAATTATTTCCAAAGATTTTATGAAAACAGAATACAGCTTTCTCTAAAACTTTACGTGGTTAAGAAATGCTTAGGAGACTATGAGACACAGCTTTCTTCAATATTAAAATCTGATGAGCAATATAACAAGAGGTAAATTTGGAAGACAAAGATTCAGGGAATGCTTGCTAAGAATCTGAGAAATAACAATAAAAATTTAAGTATTTTGTTGCCTTTGGATTGCTTACAATTTGAATAAATCTATACTGAAAAATATATCCTTTTCTTTTCTGAATCAAGACTGATATCTATAATTTAAACTGCAGTCTCTAATGATTAGAGTATTTCTTGAAAATTTCTAGAGAATTTGATTAAAGAACTAATGTTTAGAAACTACGCTCTGACCGTAGGACCATCATTCTGGGCTCTTTGATCCTTACATTCGTCCTAGACTGGGCTTGGAGGTTTCTCTTCTGCCCCTGACACAGAAAATGGGGCCATTTCAGTCTTGACTGGCCTAAATGTCCCAATTAAATTACAGTGATCCATGTATGCTGTGAGGCTGTTAAGTATGACCTAATTTGCATCTCCTTGATGACAAATGCTACTTGCTTGGAACACTAAGGGAAGAGAACTGTTTTGTTTCTGTTTTGTTTTTGTTTTTTTTTTTAGCACTTACTCTATACCAAATATTTCACATTATATCTGATCTTAAATTTCCCCTGCTATGTTAATATTCTAAGAGGACATAATAAAATGATGCAAGTCTCTCCAAGTGAATCCTGACTTTTGTTTTTTGTAAAACTTTTAAACGTTGACTGCGAATATTGTTTCCCAAGATGGTTTGTTCTTGAGCAATTGAGAAAGATAACAGTTCTGACTCCATCAGTTGGATAAGGGGATGGGGGGGAAGGGTGAAGGGATTGAGAAATGCACATTGGTAGGCACACATAGTGGTTACAGGGATGTGCAGTACAATGTGGGGAATATAGGTAATAATGTTGAAAAAGCTATGTAGGGTGTTAGGTAGACACTGGACCCATCGTGGGGAGCACTTCATAAATTATGTATTAATGGATGCCCACCCACCATGTTGTACACCTGAAAATAATACAAATTAATGTGGAATGTCAACTATTACCATATCTATCTATCTATCTATCTATATATATATCTATATAGATAGATATATATATAGATAGATAGATAGATATATAGATATAGATATATAGATTGGTAGGTAGATAGATATAGTCATGGGAAGTAGATTACAGCACAGGGAATGTAGTCAATGGTATTGTAACAGCTCTGTAAGGTATCAAATGGCAAATAGACCTGTTGTGGTTATCATCGTATAAAGACTGTAAATGTCTAAGCATTATATTGTCTTGTACATGTGAAACTAACTAAAAAAACAGTCATGGGGATGTAATGCACAGCATAGGGAATATAATGAATAATACTGTAATAATTGTGTATGATACCAAATGAGTACTTGATTTATCATGGTGATTACTTCATAAGGTATATAAATGTTGAACTACTCTGTTGTACAAATAAAACTAATATAATAGTGTATGTCAAATTAAAAATAAATTTTAAAAAAGCGAATGACACAGTTACTAGGGTTACCAAGAAAGAAAGATTGATTGTGTTGAAATAATTTCTTTTTAATCAGTACTAAGTTGATGTGTTCTAGTAAATCTAACCATGTGTGTTCAATTCAGCTGGAATATAATATAAGGAATTCAAAAGCAAATGTGAAGCTATACTTCTGGGTTTTTTTTTTTCAGATTTAATTTATACTGAATAGTTCTTTTAATATAATTAAGAGGACATCCTTTAATGTCCTTGATGCAGTAATTCAGGAACACCTATGACTGGGTGACTCAGAAATGCACGGTTCATAAACGAGGTGTCTCCTCTGAAGAGATGTCATGTGGTTTCTAAGATGGAAAGAGAAGCCACCTATGATAGCCATGTCTTTGTGAACACACAGACTCAGTCAGACAGATTTGTACTCAGCATGGAAAGAAATTTAGGTCACCAAATCTTATTTTCGACTAGCTTTATTCTAGTCAGAAGTCAGTGATACCATCTGTAGCACTGTCTTTAAATAGAAAAAGTATGATTTCTCTATATCATTCATCACCAGCTTCATCCTCACCTCTATCTCATTCCACAACGGATTATTTCTCTGTCCAAATACTCTGTGAATGCTATAGCAATCATTTCGTGCCCACTGGAGGGATTCTTAATCTTGGAAATTAGTTCTGATTGCCATTTCTCTTAACAATTCTGTGTTTTTCTGTCTAAATAAATTCCATTATTAGGAGGTCCATACAAGTATTATACTTGCTTATCACCCTCTAGTTCTCACTTAAGATGTTCCTTTATTTATTAAGTAATATTTCAATGTAATAAATAACTTATATACAAATAAGAAATTAGCATTGTATTTGCAGATCCTAGTTCTCATTTTCGTGCCAGATGAATTACCAAACATATTTTTCTGCCTCTTTTTTATAGTTTACTTATCTTGACAGTTTACGTTTCAACATGTACCCATGTACAGATAAATTTAAAAGCAACATTTTTGAACTTGGGGGATGATGTGATGAGAAATATGCTATCACTTTTGCTGGAATTGAAGTTTAGTCTCATATTATAATGAACAACTCGGTAAATATCAGGTTGACAGCACGATGGCAGCTCCCGCATAAGCCCACTGATGTGAGAGTCCCTGAGGCATATTACCTCCCAGAAGGATTTCTGAGTCTGGTATGGACATTTTTTAAAGAAGTTCTGGATTAAATATGTAAAGCTGATAAATAAGCATGATCAAAGTCCAACCAGGAGAAGTCATGACCTAGAATCATGAATGAAGAAATTCAATATGGGTAATAGAATTTTAAAACTACCAGGCACTAAGATATCTAAAGCTGTTTCTACTCCTCTCTGATCTCAGTATACTCACTGGTTTTTTCTATTTATTAAATTTATTGGGGTGACATTGGTTAATAAAATTACACAGTTTACAATTGCACAATTCTATAATACACCATCTGCATAATGCATTCTGTGTGTTCACAATACAGATGGTGTATTATAGAATTGTATACCATATATTTGACCTCGTTTTACTCTCTTTTACTACCCCCACCCCTTTTCCCTCTGGTAACCAAATGTTGTCTGTATCCATGAATTTTTGCTTTCTTATTTGTCTTTTTTTGTTTCTTTCTTTCCATTTTACACCCCACATATGAGTGAAGTCATATAGTTCTTGACTTTTTCTATTTCACTTAGCATGATAATCTCAAGCTCTATCCATGTTGTTGCAAAAGGCAGTATTTCATCTTTTCTTATAGCTGAATAGTGTTCCATTGAGAATATGTACCACAGCTTCTTTACCCAGTCATCTATCAAAGCACATTCCAGTTCCTTCTATGTTTTCTGGCCACTGTGAATAATGCTGCAACCTATACACTGAAAACTGTAAGACATTATTAAAAGAAACAGAAGAAGAAACCAAGAAATCATCACATTTAATGACCAGAAATAAGGAGGCGAGTGCAATAACGTGTTAAGAGTTCCATGAATGTCAGATAATAAGATAACCACGCCCAGCAGAAGGAAATAAATAATGCTGTGGAGTAGAAAATGTGGGGGCAAACACGATGAGAAAGAAAGAATTTTATCTCAGTGATCGATTACACTGGACTGTGGTTTTCTGTATGTACTGTCAATTGCAGTATAACTGAAGGCAGTTCTTAATTCTTAAGCAATTGAAATAAAGAGAGAAAAGTTGTAGTGAACTAGAGGCTTGGCGACTTTTTTTAAGAGGGCAAATTACACACTACAGGTGTTCCAGTCTTTCCGATTCAATGCAGACAATTCCTCCCCAAGGAAGGCGGCTGCCTAAGAACGTAGAGAAGCCCAGTTCTACGCGGAGGTAAGTAATACTCTATTTTTCAATGACCAATTTTGTATCACAGCATTTAACCATTTCCCGATTACTGGACCGTCGCTAGGTACAACCAATATAGACATATGGGCAGAAGAGACAAGGTGAACCTGTAAGAAAACACCTGGGCAGAAGAATTAGAAAATGCATTCTAATTGGTAGAAATTTAATGTACCTAACATGGCTTGTGGATTCTTTGTTTTCTTAACTTATGTAGGAAAGCGTGCTTGGATGGGCTAGGCCATGGGTGGAGTACATGTTTAGTGCAAAGAAGATTTGATATGCTGTGCCAACTCTGTACGAGTACTAATATGATGAACTCTAAACTGCGATTTCAATGGTGCAGAAGACACTAATTCATACAATTGTTAACAATATCTGTTAAGCATCTTTATGTCAGGTTCTGTGTTAGACATTAGAGTTAACAGGAAAGAGGCACAATGCTCGCTCTCAGAGAACACACGTTGTGGTAGAGCAATAGTAATATTTAGCAATTCAGTATTTAACCTCTTATGATAGAGGTCTGTTCTAGGAGATGGATAAGCATGAAAAGAATAACTCAGGGTGCCTGGAGGGGTTATGAAAGATCGTAAAAAGAAAGGGTACTTGGGTTGAAACTTATAAAGACAACTGAAATATATTTTAGTTAGTAGGGAAGGCAACTGTTTTCTGTTTACAACCTGGGTTCCCTGGAATGCCAACTCTGAAACAAAGATTAACTTGCAGAATGTTTATTAAGGGGGTGCTCTTGGGATCAAACACTATGGAAACAAAAGAAGGGAACAGGTTAGAGTAGAGGGTGAAGTCCAAATGCGATGGAGGTGCAATTACAGCCTTGATCTACTGCATTGGGAGCTCTGGAACTAGGATGGACTTTGAGGGTTACTCTGAGTTTCGCCAAAATGACCAGGCCTTTAGAACCCTCATGTCAATCAGTCATTTACCCCACCCCAAAAGTTAGGCCACTCTTTAAAATCACACACGTAATCAAAATTACATGAACTAATTGCATGTATGGTGTTCCAGTCTATGTAGATAAAAGGATACTATTATTGGAAATGAGGTTTCAATTCAGACTCCCTTTGCTTCAGGTGAATGAGGCAGTAGATCATTTACTAGAAAGAAGTTAAAACATCAGAGCAGAAGCAATTCTGACTGAGTCCTGATCTCATGGATTACTGATGAAACAGTCTTATTACTCTTCCTGTCTGTGAATAAGATTGCTTCCAGCATTTGAGGCAGGGCCAAAATTTTAGGAGAGATTAAATACTTTATGGGCTTCAGAGCATAGAGCTAAGTAGATCAATACAGAGCCTGTCAATTGACAAATCGTTTCTTTTTTGCAGAAAAAGTATACTACTTTCAGTAAGTCATATCATAATAAAACTTCAGTAGAGTAGCATTTTTAGCTAAAACCAATGAAATTAAAATTTGCACTTAATGCTATTACAAACCTGTGTTCTTATAAGATTCTGTCATATAAATTTGGAAATGAACTTTATTTCGGTGCCTAAGAACGATGATGACAGTGGCTAAACAATTAAATCATGGCGTTTCATTGAGAGACAGGAGGTTTCTCCTCCTGTTTTGCGTCTCAAGAAGCTGGAATGAACCCCGAGTCCCTGCCTAAATGAAAGATGCGCAGTCAATGAGAGCCTCACGCTTGAGCAGCTCCCCAAGTGGGGGAAAACAAAGAGCTTTGATTTTCTTCTATTGGGAAACAGATCCAGTTCTTCCCGTGAGGTTCGCAGTGATGCAGAAAGATGGAAAAAGGTCTCATCTGCTCATCCTTGCAAATCCAATGCTAGACTAACAAGGCCAGGGGTGGGGAGGGGAGGAGGAAGAACGTGGCACCAGGACCTGCGGCTGGTTTCGGATTTGCATGTCAGTGCAGAGGCGGAGCGAGTATCCCTGGGGCTCAGCTGCCGAACCCGAACCCTGCTCGTGCTGTACATGGTGTCAGGATTTGGGTAGTGGTTTGGTCTTTGCATCATAAAGAAACCCAAGGTGGGCATTGCAGAGATGCCATTTAATAGCTGAGATGATATAAACGCAGCAGAACAAAAGTTCCTGGAATACAGGAAGAGACTGTGGGTCATTACTCAAAACTGGCGTGAATCTGTGACTCCACGTTTTATTTTGGGTCCTTCCAGTTCAGGCTGCTGCAGAAAATATCCATTCCACAACTTGGCTTCTCTGACTGGTCCCTCATGCCTCACCAGCATGTTAAAGTGTGTTTATTGGGGACTGTAGACAAACCTCTTATCTGCGCTATTAGACACTCAGTAAATATTTACATAGTGAATAAAGAAATTAGAAATGAATGAATGATTTCACTACGAAGGAATCTGTGCTTGGCCTGGTGAGGATGCCGAGTGCTCCAACAGCCACCGTCCTGTAAAAGTGCCCACTTCTGGTGATTCTCTCGGGTGGTAAGTCTGTGTCTGGGGTTTGGGTCCAGTACTAATTACATGTACTCTCCTTTTAAATGCTAATTTTTCAAAACCTCCCTCTTCCTTGGCTTATCCAACAGCTCCCTTAAATCTTCTCAATTGGTTTGCTGGGGAGATGGCCTGACCTCTTTCCCCTTTAGATACTGGCTTGTGTCCTACATTTCTTAAACTAAGGTTATGCTCACAACAGAGCAATTAACTGAATAATTGCCCTGATGGGGTTTAATCTCACTTTCACTCTTAAATGGGTGATTGCTCCAGTGTGAACATACTCTAATAAGATCCCTAAGAAGAAGGTCGCCTTTTACCTTCTAAAACCAAAGTCCATGGTGCGTTCCCTTCAATGAATTGTCTTCATTAGAGATGCACTAAAATTTAAAAATAAAACACTCAAAATGGAAATATATATGCTGGAAATAAAAGTTCCACTGATGACACATTGCAAAGATATTTACCATGAAAAGTTTATAAAGTTTTCCAGAATTCCTTATCTCTCTCTTTATTTATCTACCTACCTATCATCATCTATCCACACACGAATCATGTCATATGTAAAGATATATAGACTAGATGCAAATATAAATAGATACATACATGTATATGCATACGCACACAGGCATAACACATAATAGAGGTCTACTCAAGTACCATTTGAGATGGTCAAGTGTTAGTATATATATTTAGCCAAAACCAAGGTCAAAGTCAAATATCATCACTGTAGAGTGAACATGAATATTAGGATAAATCTAATATTTTACTGAAAATCATTATTTTAACTTTATTTCTAAAATGTGTAGTTATATACATTTAAAAATTTGAATACATTCTCAGCACTATTCTATGCAAGAGTGATCCTGGGGTTCTTATTTCTGCATTTATAAAGCTAAACAGATGCTCAGTATTACCAGATGTTAGTACAAGTAAAAGATTTAATAGGAGTGACGTTAATTACATCTTTTTTCTAATAATTTATTTTCTTCAAGCTCTTGACATTGTTTTGATTATGATTATTTATTATGGTGCTATTCATGATTTTGAAAATTTCCTTCCTTATAACTAATATCTTAAATTGAATTAACTAGATAGTAAATGTTTGTAAGAGTTATTATGTTTAACAATGTAACATTTACATAAACAGGCAACATTTTAACAAAATAGAATTATATTTATCTATTTTTCAATGTTATGATTTAAGGAGTTCCCTGGTGGTGTAGTGGGTAAGGCTTCGGCGTTCTCAACGCTGTGGCCTGGGTTTGATTCCTAGCCAGGGAGCTACCCACATAAAACAAACAAACAATGTTATGATTTAAATAATTTAAATAGATTTATTGTGTTCTTTCTAAGGTTAGCTAGTAAAGGTGCTTTTATAATATTAATATTAGCAATCTATGTCTTTTACTATTTTAGTTATTAATAATCATTTTCATATAAATTAACAGCTTTTGTGATTATTAAATTATTGTAACATTTTTTTTCAGTGTTAAGGTACACTGAAACTCAATTATCTAATACATTTTTAACATATAAATTACCTAAAAGATTTTTTCACTCTAAGATAGCCCAGAATACTTTTATTTAAAAATAGCATTTATTGGCGCATCCTTGAATACCAATATATCTCTATTGGTATAGATGTGTATGTAGCTGTCATATACATGTATTCTGATGTATTCAGACATATATTTCTATTTACATATTTTATATAAAACATATAAAAACAATGCAGCTTTTTATTAGCATTTAGTAGTCATTTTTCAAGTTAGTACATATCGTTTATCTATGTACATGCATCGAAGATACGTTTTAAAGCCTCCTCTGATGGGCATGTAAGTTATTTGCAATTTTTATATTTTACGAACCCTGGTGCCATGATTGATTGTTCCTTGTAGTGAACATTGTTTTTTTGTCACTAAACACCCATTTTCCCTTCTGCCTTCCTAAGAGAGTCATAATTATGCTTAGGAATCCACTCCTCTCTTATGAGACCCTCTGTCCCAGGTAAAGGGGATTATACTCATGGCCTGAGGGCATGTAATTGGTCTTAAAGTAACCATGCCCACTTTACTGGTGACTGGCTATGGAAGGGACCCTTTTGTTTTTTTGGGTTTTTTTTTTTTTTTTTTTTTTTTTGCTTTTTTGGTATGTGGGTAGCTCCCTGGCTGGGAATCGAACCCTGGCCGCAGCGCTGACAGCGCCAGCGCTGAAGCCTTAAGCCACTACACCATCAGGGAGCTCCCTGGAAGGGACCCTTTTGGTCACGCTGAGATGTAAAGAGCAATTTTCTGAGAAAATTCTGTGACATCCTCTCTGAATACCCCACTTTCTGTCCTTCTCTCTTTCTTTGCATTTTTCTTTCATTGATGGGAAGCCCAGAATTACTAGAACGACACATCAGGGAGTGGGAAGGTAGAGACAAGAGGTGACGCAGGATACATCCACAGGATGTATCTGGGGACAGTACTTCCGAATCTCTAGTTGTGTGAGCAAGTTAATTTCTATTCTGTGTAAACAGTGTGAGTGGAGCGTTCCGTTACTCACAGATAACACACACTCTTCACTTAACTACGAGAGAAGCAGGATCAAGAAAACCTGAGAATAGGGAACTGGTTTTATCCTCGTTGCTGTGTATCAGCCCTCGCTATGATACCTAGTGCAGACTAAGTATGTAATAAATACATAAATGCATAAATTTCTACTTGTGAAAGTCTTTAGTCAAAGTCCACAGAGATTTTAGAAGAAACTTCCTATTTCCTTCTTCCAATGTTTTAATTCTTAAAATGGATTTGGATGAAGATTTGAATATATGTGTATACTAAGTACATAAGTAAATATTTATCTTCAAAATGTATACATAAAAACTTCCTTGTTTTTACACAGTACAAATATTTCTTTAATGAAGAAATATCATGCCAACAGATGGGATGAACTGGTGATAGAAAAAAATGTGTACTAACATCACATCTCTATGGGATGCTGTGAATGTCATGTATTCTTTAGAATAAACAGAAATGAATCATAATGTAAAACCTATCTTTGACATTTTTGTCCAACACAGAATAATCGCTGTAAAAACTGCCCCATGATAGGTAAGAATTTATTATCACAGAGAGTTCCAATCATTTATTTATATTTTTAAAGGAGATATTATCATTTATATCCTACCTCAGAAGAAAATCAGAGGAATAATCATAGCCAGAGTGTTTAGATGATTGTTATTTCTCTAACGAGGATCAGAAAATCCCTTGAACTTTAGCTAGCCATCAGTATGTTCCTCACAGTCTGAGGGACAAATAAGATTCTTCACAATTATTTTGGTTTCCTGTTCACTGTTCCTGCAGCTGTTTTCCCAGTGCCAAGAAGGTCAGATTAGATCACCCTCCTCGGCTGCTAACCTATACAGCCAACATCACAGCTAGAGTCAGTGCTAGGGCTTCTTTCCTGTTTTTAATCTCTCTGATATTGGAATGCATCTTACAAATATGAGTGATGATTTAATTGATACTGTTTTTACCCTTCTAGTGTCATAAAATAATTTTTTAACCTCTATAATGATTCCAAAGCACAGCCATGCTTGAAAACCAATGTTCAGAGCACGTTTACCTGTCAGGTTGAAGTCCTTCCTTACCTGAATTTAATGAGACATTCAAATTATCTTTATTTAATCTGAAAACTCCTCTACTAAATACATATTAACCTCCGAATTAGCTAAAAATTCTTATACTCAAAAGTATCTTTAAATCCATAAAAGTTACTTCTACCTTTTCCTTGCTAATTAAAAAAAAAAACTTTTTATCTCTCTTAAATTCATTGCACATGTATTAAGCATGAGCTTTGTTTTGCTGCTGGAAATGATGCAGGGGATATACATTTGAAATTATAACAAAAACTTACTATTAATAAATTGTGGATTATAATGGAAATTTTACTTGTATTTCTCTCACGTTAAAAAAAATAAAAAAGACTGCTTCTTGGGTATCCTGCGTTCCCTTTCGGCAGTCACCCTAATGGGCCCTTCCTGCCTGAATGTCTGATCACTGCAGACCTGTCAGACCCTCCTTTAGTTGAGCACTTTTTCAGAATTTGGTTGGGCAATCGGTCCTACCCTGTCAGCCTTGGGGAGACTTCAAATAATCAGTGGTGGGTTTTTAAGTTTTTGTAGCGGGGTGATAACGTGGGGGGCAGAGGCGCTTTCTCAGCTCTGACACAGGAGGAGCCCCAGATCACTGAGAACATGACAGCAGCTGTGATCACTGCCTAAACGGCATGGGGTCACACACAGCCCTCCCAAGACACACGGGCCACGGGGAAACCCAGTCCCAGAAGAATGCAGAGGCTTCCAAACGCTGCTCCCATGTTGCTCAGAGCTTGTCAGTTAAAAGTGGGAACCCCACAGTGCAAGTGTGTCCCCAGAACAGAAACTCAGGGTACACTAGTGGCTGGTGATGGTGGCTAAGCTGGCAGTGCTCAATAATTCATTGCCTGAGTGACAGGGCTCAAAAATGAATGGCAAGGCAATGCTGCCATGTTAAAATTAAAATACATATATATATATGTAATATAATATATAAAATTTAGTATATAAAATTTAACATACAAAAGGTAATATGTATATGACACTATACAAAACGTGTGAAGAGGGGTATTGTTGCAGTGATGTGACTTTACAGGAGACACCCCTATGCTACACGGTACTGCCACGGACCACATCTGAGTCCACAGAGCATTTTAAATTGTAATTTATAGTTGCTGGTGGGCTTTGTCCTTCGCACCTCCTCATCATTTATATTTAATTATGGAAAATGCTTTAAAAACATTCAAGAAAATCAATCTATGTTTCACTGAATACTCCATCCTGGCACCTCCCCACCGCACACAGTCCCGTCGTTGACGGGACTTCGGAGTGACTGACACAGGCTAATGATTGTCTTCCATGTTTTTAAGCGAAATATACGGTGATGGAGAGAGAACTCACATTAGGTGGTGAAGTTATTATACAACAAGTTGACAACACACTGTAGAACTGTATGCCTGAAACCTATGTAATCCTTGCTAACAGATGTCACCCCAGTAAGTCTAACAATAAAAATAAAAAAAAAAAACCAACCCACACAGCAACCTGCTTTTCTTTCCTGTCCTAGCAGGAAGTCTAAAGAGAACTCAGTTTTTCATAAATTAGGTTTTAATTTGGTCATTATAATAGCACTAGTGTGAGACAGAAATGTATGTTGCTCAGTTAATGCTCCTCGTACTACTACTCTCCTATTATAGGTGAATGAACAAATGGGTGAATGGATAAATAAATGAATGGATGAATGGATGGATGAATGGATGATGGCAGTGAGATTTCCTACTAAGGCTTCTTGTATTCCTTAGAATTTTCATTTAATCAGGCAGGAGTGCAGGGGGAGTGATTTTTCTGGTCGTTACCAGTTCTTTCCACTACTAAAATATTGGAAAAACTGGCCACTAGCAGAGTTCAACTTGACATCTTTTCCTCACTCCTTATGAAGTGATAACATGAAGTAATAAATGATAATGGTGAGAGTGGCCGAGGGGCTGGAGGGGCTTCAGATGCCCCGTAAGCTGCATCAGCTTTTCTCCCTGTTCTTTGACATGTATGGAAACACTTTCTCAATCTCATGTGTTAATGAATTTCTACAAACACAGCCTCACACTGGTTGCATCTAACTGCAAAGATACCACCACTCTTACGGCTTGAAAACCTGCCCCCACTACTGAATATAACAGTCGTCGCTTTCACTGAGGGGGTAATTTGTTCCAGGTACAGCTGATCCCTTTCACTGTCACAATGACGCAATGAGACGTGCACTTTGCAGATCAGGAAAAGGCCACTGAAGAACTGAGACACTTGGTCAAAGCCGCACAGCTAGCAAAGGAGTTAGAATTCGAACTCAGAGGCTTACTCTTAAGTAGCACATCGCGCTGACATCGGCAACAGATCGCTCTAAGCAGTGCTAATAGTTTTTCAACTGTACTTTTCTGAGGTAGGTAGAAATAAATTGAGTTTCCACTGAAATCAGGCATACGAAATACTCATTTGACATCAGCTATTTGTCATTATGAAATATGAATACCTTATGGCAAGTGTCTTGTCTGAAATGGGCTAAAACTTGTATTGGACGGTGTCCCCAGAACCCAGCACAGTGCGTGGCACGTGGCAGGTAATTTACGACCGTTTATTGTTAAATTGTTGAGTTTGGATTAAGATTATTTGAAATAGGGATAGCAATTCATTCATTTTTATAGTCACTGATTAATTCATAGTTTTTATTGAGACCTAGACAATGGTGGATGGTGGGCAAAGGGTTTGTACACTTATATTTTGGGGCAGGAAAATCACAGTGTAATATACTGAGAAGACAGAAAAGCATCTTATTTTTCTAGATATTTTATAAACTAATTAAATAGAACCTATACCTAGCAGAGAGGAGAAGAGATCTTCCCAGCAAGGTTTATCCCAGACAGATATTGACCTCAATGCATCTTATTTCTCAGGGGTCACCTGACTACTTGCAGTTTGTTACAGTTTTTGAATATCTGGAGCTAGGAAGGCAAGCGGCGCCCTGAGACTCATTTACTTTGAGAGTTCAAAGATCATCGTGAGTTTACAGATCATTCCTGGTTCTTTTCTCAGGCAAACACCCTCGCTCAGGCTGCACTGAGAGAGCCAGGGAATCTTCCATGCTCCTAGATGATCAGTGGTTTGTTACGTCATACCCAGGCTTGTGAGTTCTGAAGATGACTAAGCTAACACATTCCAATTACGGGTTGCGACAGCCTAATTTTATCTGTTTAAAAAGCCGGGTATATACTAAGATGTGCCTATTTATAAACTCCTCATCTACAAGCAGCTTTTAAGAATACAGGTTCATTTAGCGCCTCTCTTCACTACCTGTTCAATGTCTCCACGACAAGATCCCACAAACAAGCCATCTGTGGATTAAAGCAGTGACATCAAATGTGTAGAATAAGACTGTTGCGCTTATAAAGATTTATAAAAATATTTTAAAATTCTCCTTCTGCTTAAAGTTGAATGTCATCATTGGTCACTTCTGCTTGAATGCTAACCGTCTTAGTGAGTGTAAGACTTCACTTCTATTATACTTAGACCCAGTAACCTCAGTGCTGCGGGTGATTCCTGGCATTATGCAGCCGAGACATTTCTAAAAATTATGTTCATAACTCACCTATAATTTTCACATTTAGGAACACAGTGATGCCAGGATGTTGGAGTTACTGGGCACGCACAGTACCTGAGGGTTCTGCTCTAGTCCACATGATTTAAAGAACTAGGTATACTGTCCCCGCTATGTTACCAAGTTCTCTTCTTGGCTCAGAAACTCAAGCCCTGGTTCACTTCTTACTCTTTGAGATCTCACACATAGGTTTCTGCCTAATTGTGTCAAGAAGTGAAAGAGAAAAAGAGGGAGAGGGAGAGACAAAGAGGGAGAGAAAGAGAGAGGGAGAGGGAGAGAATTTTAAATATAAGCATATTTTAGGTAATTCTTCCCTTAAGATACAAAAATGATCCAGAGCATTTTCTCTGGTTCTCATATGGGCTTGTGGGTTTTTTCTTTTTCATTTTCTTTTTAAAATTTTTTAATTGAGAATTGTGAAAGCCTAACATTGGGATCAGGCAAAATCCTAGGTTCATTTCCCATACAGGCAGCTTCACTTCCACAAGGTTAAGGTTCACAGGGGTTTAAAGCTCTGTCGACCACACTGGCTTTCAGTCCTGCATAGAATCACCTGGGGGATTTAAACAACTAATTTTTGTCCACCACCCTCAACCCTAGGTTCTGACTGGCCTTGAGCTGGGCCCAGGCACTGGCAATTTTAGAAGCTCCAGAGATCATTCTAATAGCCAAGCTGAGCTGAGAAGATCTCTCTTTATTCTAAGTAAGCTGTTCTGGTTTTGTGGGGGTTTGGGTAAAGAGTGGACATTTGGAGAAACTCTGCCTACTAATGTCAGGACTGAACAAGTACAGAAATTCACCCCACCGGTTTTCTTAGAAAGAATTCTGCAGGAAGCAAACGTGCGTTGTTCCTGAGTAGACATGACGCCATCATGGCTCCCTATCAGCCTGTTTTGACAACCACCACCCATCACGACCCTGTTTTCTCAGCAAGCACAGCTGGCAGAGCCTCCTCACCAGGGGGACCCGGGTACCTGGAAGAGTGCCCACAGTGACATGGCTCTTATCAGTGTGACACAGGTTGAGAAGCTCTAAATCCATGTGCACACCAGGGCTGTACCATTCTTTCAGTCCCTACGATGACTGCCTGGGAGTGTTTAACATTGAAGCTTCAGCACGATCTGAGTTGGTGCTGCGGGGATTGTGGGACGGTGGCTCTTCCATTTGAACACCATAAAAAGCCACACTGCCCGTGCATGCTGTCCAAACCTTTGCTTCCAGGACTTTCAGGAATTGAGAAAAGCATGTAAGTTGCAATCAATTTCTAGGTGCAGACCCAGATCTTGAGCAATTACTATTGACTCACAGCTGGTCGAAACCAACGAACTAGCAAACACACAAACCCACTGACAAGCCGGAAAGGAATGCTGAAAAAAAACGACAGGTTAGACGAGGCGGCTTCTCCTGCTGAGATAAACTGTTATTTTCAGATTTGCAGAAAAAAAATTGCAAAGATAGTACACATATGTTCCTGATACTCCATGCCCACTTCCCCTATTAGTATCAGTTTACATCCCTAAGGTACAGTTGTTGCAGTTAAGTACCATCATTGATACATTCTTGGTAAACTCCGTACTTTTTTCCGATTTCCTTTGTTTTTACCTCATACTCTTTCTATGTCCTGGGATCTCATCCAGAACACCACGTTACATCTAGTTGTCACGTGTACTCAGTCTTCCTCTCTTTGTGGGTGTAACAGTTTCTCAGACTTGACTTTCTTTCTTTTTTAAAATGACCTTAGCAATTTCAAGGTCAGGCATTTGGTAGAATGTTCATTAACTGAGATTTGTCTGGGTTTTTTTTCTTTTTTAATTACACTGGGGTCATTTTTTCTTGAGGGGAAGACCACAAAGGTAATGAGCCATCTTCATCACATCATGTGAAGGGTACGTACTGTCAACATGACGCATCACTGCTGATGTGACCTTGATCACCTGGCCGAAGGAGTCTTTGTCATCTCTCCTCACTGTAAAGTTACTTTCCTTTCCCCCTTTCCCTGCTCTGCACCCTTGGGAGAGAAGTCTCCATCTATGCGCAGCCCACACCCACGGAGTGAGGGTTTATGCCCCTCCGCGAGGGCACAGTATTTGCATAAATTATTTGCATTATTTGGAGTTCTTGATAGAGACTTGCCTCTATTCCCCCATGTACTTATTCAATCATGTATTCATATCAGCATGAACTCATGAATATTTCTTTTATACTTTGGGTTATAATCCCATGTTACTTTATTCAATTCGTCACTCTAATTGATCTGGCTGTGGCCATGGGGAGCTCTTTCAGTTGATGCCTGTGTCCCTTCGATCTATCTCCCTCACTGCGGAGAGTTTAAAGGAATTCCTTATTTTCTGGCACTAGAAGATGTTCCAGATTCATATCGTTTTTTTACCTTGTTCTAGAATCAGCCTGTCTCCAAGGAGCCTGGACTCTTTATTGGGGAATGATATTCGCAGCTGAAGTCTGAATACTAAATATGTTTATTGCTACTGGAGTACTGTTATTTCTAGACCTTCTCAGCTGACAGAGCAAGAAACTATTATGCATGTATATTAACCTCTTTAATGTATATGAGGGCCATCCAGAAAGTATCCAGCCATGTCATATGAAAAATAGAGGCATTTTTGGCTGGATTTTTTCTGGACACATTAAGGTTCAACAAATTTCGATTGTGCTTTTTCACTCTCAGTTTGGGTTGGACTTTATTAGAGATGTAGACAATAGAAGATACAGAAGATAAGCCGAATTGTTGTTGATTTGCTCATATATATGATCCATTAGGGCAGAAATATGTAGCAATATTGCTCTCCAATGTATTTCAATCATGTAGAAGAGCATTTAACATATATTAAAAGCTTTTAATAAATATATCCTTCATGAATGAATATGTAAATTATTCTGGAATTTCCTTTATTCAAGAGCATTAATTGTTTTCTTCCTGATTTTTACTAAAAATAAGAAAAACTAATTTGGGGTATAAGTTAAAATATTTTCCTTTTCTTAAATAAAAATTACTGCACAAAAAGAAATGACTGCATATAATTTCAATGTTTATGTATTCCTTAATTTGCTCATTTGAAGTGATTTATATATGTATAGCTTTAATATCCTTCTAAAACCATCACTATGTGCTGGAGACTGTGCTTTTTATTGGGAGGGCAGACACGGAAGGAGTAGCATGGGTCTCAGGGAACTCACTGCTTCGTGCTGTGTACATGAAATAAAAATGAAGAGAAAACAGTGCTAGAAAATCAGCTTTTTTTCCTCCTGAGGATATAGGAAGAAAAGCAAATAACAGGAAAATTAAGAGTCTGAATAGGAAGGTAATAAGAAGACCAGAAATAACGTTAGCCCCTTAACAAACCCAGCTCCAGTGACTTATTTCAGTTATAAAAAGGAAGTGAGTCCTAGATAACAATAATACTGTGAAGACACTAAGTGTGGGCACTCTAAAAGGCTTATACAACAGAAGTCAATAAACAGAACTAAATAACCCCAAACAAAATGAAAAAAAATTAGAGTACTATTTCTGCTGTCAACTAAGCCATCTTATAAATATAATTCTTCATGATTCAGTGCATAATTTCATCCATCTACCTTCAGTAGATGAACATTTATTGTGGAAGAGCTAATGAATACTTGTTCCAAGAATACTAGCAACAATATTTGAAGTTGATTCTTACTAACCATATGCTAGGTGGGGGCTGAAAACGTTCACGTATCTTCTGAAAAAGACAAGTCTCGTTTTATGCATGGCTATGGCTTTGACCAAATCCTCCCTTTAATTCTCGCCTTCATAGTCTGTTACATGTTATTTCAATTCAGTGAGAAGTTGTTGAGGCTTGCTTTTCAGCTCTGTGTTTGAAACCAGCCGCCTCGCCTCTGAGTACCACGTGACAGGGTGTCCCGCCTGAACACCTCCATCTTGGCTGTGCTGGTATTTCACGGTTACGGCACTCTTACATGAATGCGTGCGGTGGTGCGGCTTTAGCTGCCCTCACAGCCTGCACAGGGTACTGTAAATTCATTACTGCTACAGGGTCCCAGAAATGGCCTCATCCAAAGGAACTGAGTCTTTAAAAGTGTTGCCTTATTAAAAGAAAAGAGGTACAAATGACAGACAGTGAAGCGCACAGACATTGAAAGAATAACTTATGAAGCCTGACAAATACACGCACTCACATAACAATATCCCAGTTAAGATTTGGGGTATTATTTTCCCCCAAAAGGGTGCCAGTGTTCCTTTGAAAACCCACAATTTCTCCTACCTCAGGGAACCCTTTTTCTGATTTCTATCATCAGAGATTAGTTCTATCTGTTATTTAAGTTCATATAAATAGAATTATACGAGTACATTCTGCAACTTTTGTGGAGTTTCTTTTACTCAGCATGTCTGTGAGATTCCTCCCTGTGGCTACACGTATTAGTAGTTTGTTCCTTTATATATTGGTGAGTAATATTCCTTTTTAAGGATACATTATTCTCTTGTTGATGAGTTGTTTTCATTTTGTACTATGAATAAGGCTGCTATGGACATGCTTGGACAAGATCTTTTTTGGATAGATGTTTTCAGTTCTCTTGGGTAAATAAATAGCTAGGAGTGGAACTGCTGCAGAGGTCAATGTGTATATTAACTTGCTAAGAAGTTGCCAATGAGTTAAATTGTATCTAAATTGTTAAAAGTAAGTCTAACATTATGTGAAGTTTATGGGTTTACTTGTAGTTTAATTACTATGAAAATCAGATTTTAAAATGCTTTCTTGACTGAAATGCTTCTCTAAGTAGTTAGTTTCTTTACACAAGGGACGAAAAGCTCTCAATCACTTAAGTTTTTAATGACTTTTATAGCCATTTTTTCGGAAGTCTTTCCTTATGGATACTGCTATACATTGACACTGTGTTATGTGTTATTCCTAATCTCCATCTGCAAATATCTGGTTGATTGAAAAACAAAAATTTGCTTTTAGAAAAGTTGCCTTCTTTCCATCTCTGATTTTAATTAAAAAGTAGACTTACAAAAGTATCTAATGTGAATAAAATGAAACAAGATTACAAACATTAGAAAGAGATAAAAGACTTGGTATGGAACAACCACAAGCTAAGATGCCACATGGAGCCACCAGGGATGCACACCATGACAACTTGCATTTGCTAATAACAGCAGAACCCTAATAAACCTTAAGCTTTCTTTTAGCCAAGGCTAAGAGAGAAAGGTGGTCAGTTGTATCATTCAGTGTCCAAATTAGAAAGCAAACCAATTAATCGAAAAAGGCACAAATAGTCATGGCACTAAGATCATCAAGAAGCTTCTCCCAAGAATCTTCATGAGGGTAATACTGTAATGCCCAGTTCAACTGCAGTGGCTTTTTCATAAAAATTCTAGCAGCAAGATTCACTTCAACCCTTAATATAGCCCCATGCCCTCATATAACCAGTAAAACCAATTCAGTACAAGCAATTCAGCGCCGGTAGCACGTAGATGTATGTGTGTGTGGTGCATGAACTTGAATGTGTGCACTTGACTGGGGTGTAAGGGAGGTGGGGTGTAGAAAACTGACGCTAATCAAACAATGCTGAGAGGTACAATACCCCACCTTGTGTGTTTTGAAAATCTGGGGGTGATAGTGAGAATCTAGCAGAATGGATGTATTAAGTGTCCTTCAGAAAATTACCCCCAAATATAGCTTCTTTCAACTAAGATTTTTGGTGGTATTAAGTTCAAATTATGTTCTCTGTAAAGTTTGAATTCTGACAGCAAACCTGAAATTCCACTCTTATCATTTTCTAAATAATATTGAGAATTGAGCCTGCCACTTCACCTTGTGTCACTGCTGCATGATTTGCTCAGCCTCAGTATTCTCTGAATTGTCCTTTAATTAGTCTACCGTTCACAAGCACATCTCCAAGCCCCGTGAGCAATGCATCCTTTCCAAAGCCCTGCTGATTCGTATGTTATGCTGAATTGGGGTATCTCTGAATGATCATTTAGATTGGAGGTGGGATGTGTGAATTTTCTATGAAGCTAATTCATGAAAATAAACCTACTGAATAGTGAATTAGACAGACACAAAAACCTGATCAAATATTTCTCATTTTGCCATGGTATTTCTAATTTATGAAACTTGAGACTTTCAGAAGGGAGGAGTCTTCTTTTGTTTGAATTAATCATTTTGCTGAATGAGTTACTAAGAAATTAATATTAGCAAGTCACAGACTTTGCTTTATTCCATGAACTAAGTTGCAAGATTAATCTCTGATAGGTGACACACAGCATGTCACAGGAGGTTACACTTGTGGCCCTCGAAGTCCGCAGTGCACACTAAGAAGCTCTTCCTGTTGCGTCCCGCACGACACAGGCAGTGGGGGAACGGGAAGGGCGGCGCAAGGTGGTGAAACACAGCAGCCAAAAATAAGTTTCAAGGGGGGCCGAGGGGCTCCAGCCTCATGGACTGAAAGAGCCCCGAGTCGGGCCACCGCGTAGCTTTTATTGGTGAGCATACAAGGAAGTGAGACGGTTATTCCATCATCTGTGCATAACGTTGCCTAGGGGACTGCCTTTTTCCAAAAGTCCCCACTGTGATTCAACATGCATTGTATCTCTATAAGAACATATAGCCCCAAGGACTCAGTGTACCGAAACCACCCCAGGGGTTGACTCAGTACCTAAATCTTTCCTGTTGGCACATGACCGATATTGTCCTTTCAGGTCACCATGGGAGCAGCGTGGGACACAAGGCAGCCAGGGGGTTGGAGACTAACCTCAGAGAGGGTGAGGGGCTGTGCCTCATACCTGTAGAGCCCAAGCTCCCTCCTGATGGCCCCTATGTGACTGTGCCTGTCCTAGGTTGTTCCTTCCTTGAGGAATCTTCCCCATCATTGACTAACCAGCCATCCTCCGGGGCCATACAGGGGGATGTGAGGTATTCTATGCCCCTGTTGCCTCCATGCTTAGCTCCTGCCTTAGGAAGTCATGGGGAACGCATGAGGGGACAGATGGGTTGGCAGTTGTAAGGCAACATCTTCCTTGTAGTTACCATGCTCCTTCCTACTGAGGAAATCACTATGAATAGTTTTATTCACGGCACAGAGACCAGAGCCTTTGACCTGCTCCCCAAGTGGAGTTGCCTTTCTTAGTTGTAAAAATCATCATGCCCTCCCCTATACACGAGGGCTCTTCAGAAAAAATTCCAGCCATAAATTCCTCTATTTTTTGGATTGTCATACGTGGCTGGATACTTTCCAGACATCCCTTGTGTACAGTGCTTGGCTCATGCTTAGAATTTGCTTCCTCTGACAGCTAAATCTTCTCTTCTCTTTCTTCTCTTTTCTCCTCCTCCTCCTCCTCTTGTTTCTCAGGTTGTCTCTGCCTCCTGCCACTGACATCCATCCAGGACGCGCAGGCCGTGTGCACACCGGGATCCCTCTGACGGCCCCGAACCGTGTCATTCATGGGATTACTGAGAAAGTTCTTCGTTCTAGTTGGTCTCTCCTGCGTTGTGTTAAAGTCCCCGATGATTTCCTCTTCAATCTCTCATCTTTCAGAGCCACTCAAATATTTCTTCAAGATCCTTCTGAAGGCCACAGAAGATCTCATGAAGGCTCAGAAGAGGGAGCACGTGTGCCCTTGACCTTGGGTCAAACTCTCCACTGCAGCAGATGGAGACCGGAGCTCCTCCTAGCTCAGGGGCTCAGGAGCCAAGGATGGCATCGTCTTGATTTTTTGAGGTGAAGGCACACTTCGACATTCTTTATATGTCAAGAATTTATTAAGTTTCCCTAGATGCTGTGAATCTATGATGTATTTATTCTTTAACTTCTCCTTGCATTTAACGCCCACCACATCACATTCTTGCTTATTTCCTAACAACATCCGTCCTAACAGCAGATGTAAGTTGCGTGTGATTTGAAGACATCAAAGGCAGGGTTCTGTTTCTCAATTTCTACCCGTGCCTTTTATTCCATCAGTGTGGCTGTTTCACTTGGATGGTTCCAGAAGTTTTTCAATTGTTTTGAGGCATTTTTATTCAATGCAAGTATACTCAGAAGGCATCTTCTGTTACCATTACATCATACTCAACAGACTGCAGTATTAGAATGAAACATAAACAGCTCAAATTCTATTGATTAAGCAAACGAAGCCCATCAAGATAAAGGAAGTGCATGCTGTGAGACAGGCTCTAGAGGACGGAGAATCATTTTCAACAACTCGCTTATTTCTTTGAAACTATTTCTGCTTCTATGTAATTTTTCTACTGTCCATGTGTTTTTTTAATCTGTGCATGTTACTCATTTCTTGAGAACTACCCTGATTTTATTAACTTAGGTTGAAGAGTGATTAGGAAATTGATTTTATTTTTTTCCTGACTTGTGTTACCACAAGAAAAAAATAAAGGAAAACAGTGCAATTAGTCACTGTAAGTTCTATTAAATCAACTCAACTTTTATATTGTAAAAGTTGGTATTTACAAATATCACCCTTTAGCAATACAAAGATCTCATATTAAAAAAATGAAATATATTTGATCTTTTTCATTAAGGGAGAAATTAAAATTCCAGTTAACTAAGGTTTTACTGTGTGTGTGTGTGTGTGTGTGTGTGTGTGTGTGTGTTTCTCTAGCATTAGGCACACAGTGCACGTAAAAAAAGAACTTACTGACCGAAGACATAATTTTTTAATAAACTTGGAATAGATGGCTATCCTTCTACCAGATGGAGGGTAAAATGCAAAATGAAATAGATTTTCTAGGATCTGCAGATTATGGCAAGTCAAAGTAAAATAACAGAATCACTTATTTTAAGTAGTGGCAACACGGATGCTTGTTCTTGATACAGTCCTGTCCCCAAATGCTGAAAGAAATAATGTATTAAAAATATTTCTAACAATCAGTACCCTTTTTTATAAGAATTATTTCTCTATGCATATGCTACTATTTCATTGTGTTATATTCTGGACGTGCTCAATGAACTCAGTCAATCAATTCTGAAAAAGTCACACCAGTTGCTACTTTCCATAAATGTTATTATCTGATTCGGTTTTATCATCATAGCCATCTTTTCAAAACTGTTTTATTTCCTGTTAGATCTTTGGTCATCTTAAATCTTGAGTCAGGTAGGATGTCAAAATACCAAATTACTCCTCCCACCCCTTTTTAATTTTTATTCTCTGGCAGGTTTTGGTAAATGAAGGTATTGGTTTAGTTAGGTGAGGTTTGCTTGCTTTGAAAATGAGAATTTTTGTGCAGATAATGTACTTAGTTTTTCATTGAAACACTGGGCACCGCACTAGAAGATGAGATGACAAAAGTATTGTATTATATGGAAATCAATTCATTTTGAAAGCTAGAACCCATTCACCCAAGCCATGGATTCACCAAAATGATACTGCAAGCTTTCCTTGATTACTAGTGTCATGCTCCGTATTTCTGAGCTATTTCTGCACTATTGGTATGCAAAGCAATGAAGGCTAACGGTCCTCTTTGGATAAAGCACAATAGCTGAAACACATGGGCAGAAATCGTAAACTGCTCCGCGTACCTGACCTATTTTCCTTTTCACAGTTGTATCAGATGGAGGGCCCCAGCTGCCCAGGGCCGTCTGACTGGGTGGGCATCGCATAGCGGTGGGCTGCATGGGTCAGGGTAACTGGGGACCCGAACAAGGCAGGTGTTGTGAGAGGCCAGGTCCCAGGACCTGGCTTTTACGGGTACAAGGAGTCTTTGTAAATGCAAGTCCTGTGGATCCAGCACATAATAGGAGTAAACACTTGAATGTAGTTTAATGGGAATCTCCTCTCACTTCTGACTGTAATTGGAGGTGTTATAAACATATCGCATGTATTATATATAATAAAAGTACATTCAATACGAAGAATCAACTAATCACTAATTGCGATATGGTGATTTATAATAAGTATCTATTTTGGTCATTCAGGTTTTTCATGTATGTTTGGTCTTCATCCACAGTTCTTGGTTCTCAGTTCCCCCAACCCTTGGAATGGCCTGAGCGTTATCCCATGGGAGCACCTTTTATTATATTCGGTCTCTCGTCCTCAGTTCCTGAAAGTACTTCAGATGGGTGTCTTGTTATTCATAACAAGCCCCGTTCCATCACCGCAGGGTTTATGCCTATGCGGTGCTTTCAGAAAGCTAAATTTACTATTTGTAATTACAACCCAATCCTTGGCAGTCCTATGCTCTAATCCAGATGGATTCAGTGAACTGCCAGGTATATAATATTCACCTTAGCAAGGACTAAGGTGCATTGCAGGATGAGCAGAGGGTGGCAGGAAACTGGAGTTCTACGGGTCAGTTTTTAGCAGTAGCAGGACCAAAGTAGCAAGACCAAAACAGTAGGAAGACTCAGTATCTAAGAAGCACTTGGAGATAGCAGTTACCTTACCACAACCTTTGCAAACTCATCTGTCCTTTCCCCGACAAAACTGAATGTTGCTGCCCAGGTGGTACATGTTTTTTAAAACTTATTGTGGCATCTGATACTCGTGCCTCCTTAACCCTACACTACATTGCACCACCCGTCAATATTAATGTAGTCAATGCTGGCCACCTTCTTCCGGTGGGTCTATAGAGACCTAGCTCTACTCCTACTCGCTGACACAGACCAAGTAGGCCTATGCTGCACAGTGAAACTCCTCTCACTAAGGTGAAATTTCATTGATAAGCAGTTCCATCCATTATTTGAGCTTCACTTCTGACACTTCAACTTAATCACTTTTTGTTGAAACTTATTACTTCTATGGTTTCTGATAGTATGTAACTTTAATTTTCTTAATGAATTTTCTTAATTCTTCTCTTGGAACTCTTTTTCTAGAATGACCATCAGAACTATTACTGTACCCAAAATTGGATAATTAAGTTCACAAACTTGTCACCATGTGCTATGTTGACAGCTCTGTACAAACAACTTGATAGGATTTCATAACCTTGGTACATCTGTGTCTCACAGCTGTATTTGTGTTCACATGTGGCCGTGTCTTGTTGAGTGGTGTTTATTGTTGTTGCATGTCTTGTGTGTGCCATCGTGAGAACGTCAGAGCTTGAATTAGAGGAATGAACAAACATTAAATTTCTTGTTAAACTTGGCAAGAGTGGAAGTGAAATCAGGAAGATGTTAGTCCAAGTTTATGGGGATAATGCCATGAAGAAAACAGCAGTGTACAAATGGATTAAAAGTTTTTCTGAGGGGAGAGAAAGTGTCATTGATGAAGAGAGGTCGGGACAGCCAGTAACGAGCAGAATTGATAAAAACATTACAAAAATTCACTGAATTCTGCATCAAAATTGTCAGCTGTGAGAAACATAGCAGGCTACCTGAACACTGGTAGGGAAAGAGAAAAATCTTAACTGAAACTCTTGGTATGAGAAAGGAGTGTGCAAAATGGTCCCAAAAGAGCTCACTGATGAACAAAAGCAAAGTAAAGTCGAAGTTTGCTAAGATCTTTTGGAGAGGCAAGACAATGTTTCGGGCCACGTTATCACTGGTGATGAGATATGGGTGGACCAATATGATCCTGAAACAAAAACAAAGCATCAAAATGCACAATGGAAGTCAGTCAATTCTCCAGGACCAAAAAAAGTTCCATCAGTCCAAATCAAGAGTCAAAATGACATTACTAATCTTTTTTGATATCATAGAGATTGTTCATTATAAATTTGTACCAACTGGACAGTCAACCAAGTTTACCCTTTGGAAGTGCTGAAAAGGCTGCGTGAAAAAGTAAGACAGAAATGACCTGAACTTTTCACCAACAGCTCACGGCTCTTATATCACGACAATGCCCCAGCCCACATGGCACTGGTTGTGAGGGCGGTTTTAGCCAGCACACAAATAACTGTATTGGAACGCCCTCCCTGCTCACCTGACCTGGACCTCAGTGACTTATTTCTCTACCCGAAGATAAAGGAAATATTGAAAGGAAGACATTTTGATGCCATTCAGGACAGCAAGGGTCACACAATGACAGCTGTGATGACCATTCCAGAAAAAGAATTTCAAAATTGCTTTGAAGGGTGGACTAGGTGCTGGTATCGGTGCAGAGCTTCCCAAGGGGCGCACTTTGAAGGTGACCATAGTGATATTTAGTAATAAGGTATGTAGCACTTTTTCTAGGATGAGTTCACGAAATTAATCATCCAACCTTGTATCTTATGATGTGCTGGAATCTAACTTATATTTTCTGCCTTCCCCTAAGCGGGGCCCCCTAATTTTCTCCATTTCAGTTCATGGGCCCATTATTATCTACATATGTTTTCAAGCTAAAAATCTCTTAGTTGAGACAGTCCATTCATTCCACTCTTACATTCAAGTCATCAAGTCCTATTAGCTCTAGAGCTAGCCCCAAATATACGGGGGCTATCTGGAAAGTGTCCAGCCATGTAATATAAAAAATAGAGGCATTTATGGCTGGATTTTTTTTCTGGTCAGCCCTCATATATCTTGAATATTTCTACTTACTTATACCACATTATCTTAATCAAAGTCACCACCATTTCTTGTTTCGTACAATAGGCAGAGCTACTTTTTATCAATATCTGTGGCCTGTCCTGGGGAAGAATTATATATCCCTGTCCCACTGACACCAGGCTTGGCCACAGGGTTGCTTTCGCAAATGCAGTGGGAGCAGAGGTGACACTTGCCACTCGCCAGCAGAAGCTTGAAGAGATAACCATGTGTTAGCCAGTCTTCCCACATCCGAAAGAGTCGTGGGTGAGGTTCCAGGAATGCATGCCTCACCCTCCTGGGCCCCAGCCGGAGGAGGGTGACAGCCCACAGCGAGGAACTCAATAGAAATGACGTGTGTGCGGGACAGACAAGCCTTTGTTGTTGTGAACCACTGATGTGTGGGTGGTGTTTGTCATCCCCAGCATCAGCCGAGCTGAGCAGACCAATACAGAAGACTAACAGCAGCCATTCCCTTCAGTACTGTTAGTGTCGTCTGTTGAAAGAACACTAAGCTTTAATCCTTTCTCCCCCATGGACTTTTCACTTAGAAAAATGTCCCAACTCCTGTTCCCCACGTCTGTGGTCCTGCCAGGCTTGGTTCCTGCCCGCCTCTCCCAGTTGATCCCGATTGCCATTCTTCACGTGGCAGCAGGGTCTCAATGTTCAGGCATTACTCAGGTCCCTGCTGTCAGTGTTCTCCTTCCCGGGACCACCTCGTCTCTTGCAGTCCCTCTGCCTTATGCTTTCTATCATGAGCAGGTAAACATTTCAGTGAGATTCGGAAGGGAACACAAAATGCAGATGCTAATGCATGGCTGGGGGCGTGGACTATGACTTTTCGTCTTTCACCCCGGATACCCAGCACAATGTCATGCACGACGCAGAGTAGGTGATAAACAAATGCCTGCTAAACTGAGGTCAATTTTTCCATACATTGTTCCGCCTTTACCTATTTCTGAACAGATTAAGGATAAAAAGAGTGAAACTCCACAATAATTTTTGTCCTTGCATAATGACATGCCCTCAGCAAACCTGCCTTCTTTTCTCACCACACATGTCAAGTTTCTTGCAATACTGACTGTTTCATAACATAACATTTCAAGTGCTGGGTCAAAGCCACTTGAACACTGGTGTCATGTTTTTTAATAAGAAAGATATTTTTTTCCTTTTTCATAGTATTTTTAAATTCTATTTTTGCCAATGTAACACATGCAGGTAGAAAAATATTTTTAGAAACACAGAAGGATGTATAATTCAAAGCAATGCATATTCATCTCTTCCCATGCTCAGGTCCAACCCCAGAGAAAGCCATTTGTTTGAACCATTTCTACTTTCATTTCACCTGCTGAGCACTTCCAAAATTAATATAAAAGTAGTGCGAGAATACTAAGCCATCATCTAGAGGAGATGGTAAGTCACATCTTCCTATCAGTTCAGTATTAAAATTGTTACAGAGGTATCACTTGTATTGAATTTGTCACTAGCTGAGACTGTAAATATTCTGAGATCAAAACAAAGTCATGAATAGATGTCATTTAAAATAAGAGAAAAAGATTAACACACGAAATACTATAATTCCAATTCTGAAGGCTTGAATAAGAAGCACTTTGGAGATCAAAGATGAATTTTAATAACAGTAGTTCAAAAGAAATGATGTTCACATACCTCCGCAGAAGCGTCTTTCTGTCTGGCTTCCTTATGCTTTAACTTCATGTACGTTATTTCATTTAATATCTGCAATGACATTATTAAGAAGGTATCAAAAGATGAGCTGTGGAAATTATGCAAATGAGTAAACAAACTCAGAGCCGTTCAGTGACCAAGAAAAACCAGCCCTCCCGCTTAAGTCTTATGATTTCAAGTCCAAAACTCTTTCATGATATTAGCATTGGCTCCTAGCTCTGGCAAGTTAAAATCAGATTACACGTAATCACCTTTTTCACTTTTATCGTTTTTTTTTTCTGGCTTATTTAGAAATACGGAATTTTGTTTGGTATTTCGATATAATTTGATTCATTCTCCCAGTAAATTACGATGTCATATGTTTGTTTTCTCTCTTTGCTAATATAGACTACAACAGGCATTATTCTCAATCTCGATGAATTTTCAATTTCAAAAAGTAAGAGAGAGTCAGAAAAATAATTTTTATATAGGTTTATTTTCTTGTCTGAGGGGCTGTGAAAGAGAAAAAGGAAGGTTTACATACGGTTTCCTCCTCAAACTGGACACAGCTTGTAAGCCTGCTGTGCCCATAAATCAATATGAGCATGTTCTTAAGAAAGTCTTTGTTCTATTCACCCCGTATGTATACTTCACAGCTAAAGGACTTTTCCTACTTTAGTTTAGACATTATTTCAAAATTTGGGCTTTATGCAGTTCTACAATATTAGATGGAAATAGCAAAAATAGTTAAGAGCAAGAATTTCATAAATTGAACCATGGGGTAAGAATGGTGGGTAAAACTTTATGGAGTATTGTAAATATTGAAGACTGAGGGTGACTGCCAAACTCTCTACCTTGTATATAAATATCACATTTCTTTTTAAAATTTTTATCATTAAATTTGTTGAGGTGACATTGGTTAGTAAAATTATATCGGTTTCAAATGCATAATTCTGTAACACATCATCTATATATTGCATTGTGTGCTCACCACCTAGAGTTGGTTCTCCTTCAAATATCACATTTCTTTGAAAATAATAAAATTGTTTTAATTTAAATCAAAGTCACCCCCAATTACTTTTTTACAAAACAAAATAATCCATCAGATACAGTAATGAGAATATACCAAAAACTCTTTATTTATAATCAAATGATATCCAGAGTAAATTTATGGAGCTCAATTTAATTTTCAAAGAAATGTAATCGCTTACAAATTTTCAGATGTGTTTACCACAACCAAGAACCTTAAGAAAAACAAAACCCTTGCCAGGGTTCCTTACAACAGAATAATCTTTTTCTCTCTCCTCTTACCTATCCTTGAAATTTACTTTCACTTCCTACACTTTAAGTACCAACACAGAACTGGTAACACTCTGCTCACACATTTGCATTCAGTAGTCTCACTTGGGACGTATCTTGAGTAGGTTTAGGATATTTCATAAATTCATCATGCTAAGCTCTGCCCTCCCAAATGAAACACAATTTCTTGAGACTGTTACTTTGTGACCCCTCAGAACCCATCAACATTCCTCTCAGAGGTGACGTGGTGGCACGTTTGTTCCAAAGCCAGAGGACAGTGCTTGCATGATTTTTCCCCATAGCACAAAGCAACACTTTCTTTTTCCGATTTGTTTCATTAAAAAAAGACAGTAAATTTGAAATCAAGTTCTTAGTTGTTAAAAGTAGCATTTCTGTGAAAGTCAGACATAAACATTTTTATTTATTTTCGGAAATTCCTGAGAATTTGTTTTACCTTAGGTTATTTATGCAATTGGTTTTGCAGAAGTACTTTTTTCCCTTGTCTATGGTGACAAGTTTCCCCAACAATACACATTTTTGTATGTGAATATAAAGGAAAAAGCATATCATTTAAGTAGCTTAAAAAAATGCTAACCTTCCCACCCTCTATCTTTAAACCTACTTATTACCTATGTTTTATCTCTTTATTCTCATAATATCTTTTTCCTTTATCAGGACCCTAGCCACAATGAAAAGTAATTAACTTATATTACAACTTTTACATAAATGAAATAATATATATAAACCCTTTCAAGCAGTGCCTGGTACACAGTTAAAACTAATAAATGATAATAATTATTAATTCTACCCATAACTTGACTGCTTAATTTCAAAACACTGAACTCCAGAATAGTGTTCAGAGTAATCAAGAATTTTTTCTTTAAAAATACTGGAATAAATAAAAACAAATTATTAATAATAATACTCCCTCACTTATTTTTTTTAAGTTCTCCACCCCCAGCATAATTAACCTAGATACTTTGTTTAAACCAAGACTTATTCTTTCATTTGGGAATGTAAGAAACAAAGAATTCCATTTCTAAAACACCCTGTATTTTACTCTTGTAATCAAATCTAATTTTTTATGTAATATTTAGCATTGAACGTTTTTATTTTATCTCAGTGAATTCAGTAAGTGGATAAGAGCCACTTACTAAACAGTACTAAGAATGCTAATACTATATTAATTGGTGATGCATTTATTTTGTCCCTCAAGGTAAAAGATTAGTTAACTGTAACAGTAATATCATAGTCTGAATTGTGTTCCAACTGAGCAACCCTGAAAGAATTAATTTCTATCAAGTATGGTGTTAACTCCTTCTTGAACTGTCCAGGAGATGATAATGAGCTACGTATTAGACATATACCACATGTTCTTTTTGAAAGGTATTTGGAAAGATTCCTTTCTTTCAGAAAGAATAAGGATATATTATTTAAAACTTGATTTATACAATTCCTCTCTTTATTAGCCATATCTAAATTTAAAAAAATCTCTTTTGATTGACAACATTATTCATTGTGATACTGAGGTTATAAACCAAGTGTTTCAAAGAGCTCTTAGATAACTGGGAGTAGTTTAAAGTCCTCAATATATTAGGCTATCTACACACAGGTAATAAATAAAATTCTGGAAAACCTATCACTCAGAACATTCCGTTTAGCACTAACTGATCAAATGGCTGATTTGGTCATGAATGTTGCTGGGGTTCTTGACATAGTTTAGCTGCATTTTATTTTAAATGCACCAGTGGTATTGATGAAAAATAGCACTTTTCAAGCCATCAGGAAAAATAAATTTAGTATCTAGTGAGAAACCATATAGCTTAATTGAGTCCTCCGCTTCTTCCCTTTAAAGAAATTTGGGTCCAATCCCAGTATATTCTTTGACCACAATGCTTTAAAATTGGAGATCGACTACAAAAAGAAAGCAGGAAAAACCAAAAATAAACATGTGGAGATGAAACAACATGTTATTAAAGAATGATTGGGTCAAAGAAGAAATAAAAGGAGAGATAAAAAGATACACAGAAACAAATGAGAATGAAAATAGATTATATCAAAATTATTGGGGTGCAGTGAAGGCAGTATTAAGAGGGAAATTTATACCGTTACAGGCCTATCTCAAGAAACAACAAAAAAACCCCCAAATGAACAAGCTAACATTACATCATTAAAGAATTACAAAAAAAGAACAAACAAAACTCAAAGTCAGCAGAAAGAAGAAAATAATGAAAATTATAGCAGAATTAAATAAAATAGAGAACACAAGGACAATAACAAAATACAACGAAAACCTGGTTCTTTGAAAAGATTAGTAAAATTGACAAACCCTTGGCTAGACTTGCTAAGAAAAAAAAGAGAAAAGATACAAATAAAAAATAAGTCAGAGTTGAAAGAGGTGAACTTATGACAGATACCACAGAAATATGAAGAATCATACAAGAATACTATGAAGGACTATATGCCACCAAATTCAATAACCTAGAAGAAATGGACAAGTTCTTTGAAATACTGGGTCCGGCAGAAGTAACGCTCTTTTTAAAGTAGTTATGTTAATGTAGTTATGATATCGTTATGTTACAGAATTACATGCTCATGATTTTGGTATAGAGTACCAGCTCATAAAAAGGGGGTGTTATTTGTGCTAGATTTATGTAGAATCTTCTTAGAAAATCACAAAGAACAGGAAAATCTAAACAGACTGATCAATAGTAAAGAAATCAAAACAATCATTTGAAACTTCCCCAAATGCAAAAATCCAGGGCTAGACAGCTTCACTAGTGAATTCTACCAAACATTCAAAGAGGATTTAATACCTGTCCTCCTCAAACTCTTCCAAAAAATTGAAGAGGCAATACTTCCTAACTCATTTTATGAGGCCACCATTACTATGATACCAAAACCTGGTAAGGATAACACACACACACACACACACACACACACACACACACACACTCTAAAACTAGAGACCAATATCTCTGCTGAATACCAATGCAAAAATCCTAAACAAAATAATAGCAAAACAAATATAATAATACATTTAAAAGACTGTACATCACAATCAAATGGGGTTCATTCGAGGGGCACAAGGATGGTTCAACATGTGCAGATCCATCAATGTGATATACTACATGGACAAATAAAAAATAAAAATCATATGATTATATCAACAGATGAAGAAAAAGCAGTTGACAAAATACAACATGCATTTATTATTATTATTATTAAAGCACAAAGGTCTGAAATCAATAAACTAAGCTTCACCTAAAGAACCTAGAATGTTAAGAGCAAATATAATCGAAGAAATGAAAAGTAAGGAAGTACCGAAAATTAGCGGAGAAATCAGCAGGATTAAAAACAGGAAAAAATATTGAAAACCGGAGTTTCCTGGTGGTGTAGTGGCTTAAGGCTTCATCACTGGTGCTCTCAGTGTTGCGGCCTGGGTTCGATTCCCAGCCAGGGAGCTACCCACATACCAAAAAAAAAAAAAAAAAAAAAAAAAAAAAAAAAAAAAAAAAAAAAAAAAAAAAAAAAAAAAAAAAAAAAAAAAAAAAAAAAAAAAAAAAATTGAAAACCAATGAACCCGAAAGCTGGCTTCTTATAAAGATCACTTACTTTGATAAATTTGTAGACAGAAATTGCAGGAAAAGAGGACTAGACAAAAAAATGGCTAATAGTACTGAATGAAGACATCAGATGCCACAGACTCAAAAAGGGGAATTAGAGAATACTATAAACAAATCTATTGTCAAAACTGTTGACAAATTAGATGCGATGGATCAATTATTTCAGAAAAAAAACCTACCAAAACTTACTTAGGAAGAAATAACCTGGATAATTTTACGCCTATTAAAGAATTTGAATTCATACTTACAAACTTCCTGAAAGTGAAATCTCCAGTCCTTGAAAGGTTTAACAAGAAATTTTACCAAAGATTTAAAGAAATGATACAATTTCTATATAGCCCCTCCAGAAAAGACACAAAATAGTTTCAAATTTAATTTATGAAGTCATCATTAAAACTAGATGAAGATTAGAAGAAATGGAAACTATAGACCAATATCCCTTATGAACATGGACATAAATTCTAAACAAAATAGCATAATGAATCCAATCCTATTTTAGCCCCACTGTCATAAGGTTCTCTAGATGAACCTGAATGGAGATTTAGATGGTCCACAAATTCTTTAGCCTCCCATTTATCGGTAGCCTTCGGGGCTACTGCTAAAGATGATTAATTTCTCTCTGAACAGTGGCCTTTAGTGGTTAAAGTTCCTAAGTATCAATACCCTCCCTGGTGTTTCATATGGAATAGAGCACTTCCCTATTCCATCCACCTTATCAATGAATAATTATTAGAATAATATTTTCTTTTACTTTAATTATATAAATTTTTCTTACCATGGACTAAATTTCAAAATACCACTTAAAAACTCATTTATAGAAGAATGTCATGTAGAAAATGAGCCCTGTAAAATATAAATAGGTATCTGGGGGAAGGAGGAAGTAGGGTATTTTTTGTCACATATATTTGGATATAACAAAATGAAGCTGGGTTGCTCAGAGTGTTTCCTGTATTCACTTTGCATTTTCCAAATGTAAGGTATGTTTTATATATGAGCCTGCACGATGCTATTTGATAATGGACCCTTTTGTATTTCTCATTATTGTTGATAATTGGAAGAAACCCAACTTAAAATAAATTAGAGGGGTGAGGATGTATTAACTGTTTTATATGGAAGTTCTGGGGTCTTTCAGGTGCTGATGACTGAGAAGTTCAAATGATGTCAGAAGAAAATATTCTCTCTTTTTTAAAAAATCTTTTTCTCTGCTTTTCAGTTTGATATCTTCAAATTGGTGGTAAAGGTGGCTATTAAGATTCTGTACTATAACTGGCCAGGTCTGAGTCATAGACCTTTTCTGGTGGGTGAAATCATCAACTTCAATCAAACCATGCTGAATTAGAAAGAAAGGTTCTGTTATTAGATGACACAGAAAGTAGTTTCTGTTATAAAATAAACTCAAAGAAGGTTTTACAATTTTTGTGAAAAGATGATACATTTTGAAGAATGAGCATTTCTTTCTATTGATAAACTCTGTAAATTTTTAATTTCATAAAGTATGCTTCCTCAGAAGGAATTCCAAGTTACCTATTTGAAGTTAGAGTATCACATGTTTGTATATTCCTTAATAAATCTAACTGGTTTACTTGTTTTACTGTTTCTCTACTGAGTTATGTTGGCAGAGCCTTGATAGTTGAGTTCTATGATAGATGAGGGATCGTGCATCATCTCTAAGCTATGAGTTACCACTCTTGTGCAGAGCTCAAAGAGGAAATTCTTTATTAATTCTGAGAGAAGCAGAGAGCTCAGTTTTACCTATTCAAGTATTTAATTTTATGAGCTCTGGCAAGTTTATATATTTATTTGTATATCTACCAATGCAATTATATTTTAAAGAAAAACAATTGGGTTTCTCATTCAAAATGGCAAATGAGCGTAAACATTTACTTAACATCTCTCCAGAGTTATCAATAATTAAAACAGTAACAGGCAATTTTAAAAGGGGGGAAATAATGAGCAGAGTTGGCCACACAGTTGAGAGGACCCTGCTGAGAGATGAAGCATGTTCTGCCATCTGATGGTTTCAGTGGTAGAGGTACCCCTCCGTAGAAACACTCCTTTTCAGTTCCCCAAGTTAAAAATCCTTCATTCTTTGGTGACTCCTTTCATATTCATTATCTATCCATCAGGAAATCATTATTGTTTTTACTTCCAAAATATATTCATAGACTAAATCTGAGAGAAAGAGGGCCCGATTTCTTATCAGTAAGGACAATGTTCGCTAAAGGGTTTTCATAGATGTTATCAAGTTTCCTAAATGCCCATCTAGTCTTAGTTTGCTGAGAGTTTTTATCATTGAGTCGGGGTTGGATTGTGTGATGTGTTTTTGCATCAATTGATGTTTTTCAATTTTTAAATATTTGGATAATTTTTCATCTGCCTTTTTGTTATTATTTCTAGTTTAATTCCAATGTCACCTAAGAACATACTTCGTATGATTTCTATTATTTCAAATTTGTTAAGGTTTATTTTATGAGCCTATAATATATTCTATCTTAGAGAATGTTACCTGTGAGATTGAGAAGAGCATGCGTACTGCTGTTGTACATGGAGTACAGCATTAGTGTCAGTTAGATTAAATCGATTGATAGTGCTGTTCAAGTCATCTCTGCCCGTCTGAATTCTCTGCTTGTTTAATCTATCAATCACTGAAAGGTATTGATGTCTCCAACTATAATAGCAGATTTGTCTATTTTTCCTTGTTGTTCTGTCTGTTTTTACCTTACATATTTTAACAATATTTTGTTATGTGTATAGACATTTAAGATTGTGAAATTTTTTTGGAGAGTTGACCTCTTTAGCATTCTGCTATGTTCTGCTTATTCTTTAGAAATATTCTGGTATTGAAGTGTATTTTTTTATTGTTAAATTTATTGGGTGACATCGATTAGTAAAAATTACACAGGTTACAGGTGTACAATTTTACAATACATTGTCTATGTGTTACATTGTATGTTCATCACCCAGAGTCAGCTCTGTTTCCATCACCACTGAAGTGTATATTTTATAATATTAGCATAGCTAATTTTTTCTTTCTGTCTTCCAAGATTTTCTCCTTGGTTTTAGTTTTCTGCACTTTGAAATGACAAGCCTAGGTGTTATTTTATTTATTTGCTTATTTTTTAGTATTTATATTGGTTGTTCTCTCAGCTCCTAGGGTGTGTGCTTTGTTCTGTGTTTTAAATTTTAAACAGTTTTCAGTTATTTTTTACCCTAAACATTTATTCTGTTCTTTTCCTTTCTTCTCCTCTGGCATCCCCATTATAGGTATGTTGCCCCTTTGATACTGACTCACAGTTCTTG
This sequence comes from Lyroderma lyra, assembly GCA_004026885.1. Taxonomy (NCBI): domain Eukaryota; kingdom Metazoa; phylum Chordata; class Mammalia; order Chiroptera; family Megadermatidae; genus Lyroderma; species Lyroderma lyra. The sequence continues at coordinate 136,900 of PVJL010001656.1, forward strand.
CATTTTTTTGTGCATTCCTTTTTCTTTCTGCATTTCAGTTTGGCAAGTTTCTATTGACCTATCATCAAGCTCATGGATTCTTTCCTTGGCCATGTCTTGTCTATTGATAAATCCATCAGAGGCTGTCTTCCTTTTCCATTACAGTGTGTTTGATTTCTAACATTTCCTTTTGATTTCTTCTTAAGAGTTTCCAACTTGCTGTTTACGTCATTGATCTGTTCTTGTATGTTGCCTACTTTTTTCCATCAGAGCACTTTACTAATTACAGTTAATTTTTTTGTCTGGTAATTCCAACATGTGTGTCATAACTGAGTCTACTGTTGATGACTGCTTTGTCTCTTTGGACAGTGTTTTATCTTGCATTTTGGCCCGCCTTGCAAATTTTTTGTTGAAAGCCAAACATGTTTTATTGGACAATGGAAACTAAGGTGAACAGACCATTATTGTGAGGATTTATTTTAATCAGGCTAGGAACTTAATGCATGCAGTAGTTCAGGGTGTCTAGTGTCCTTGTTTTTGTCTTTCCTGTTGAATACCACTTATCAGAGAGTCTGTGTCTTGCAAGCTCTTTTAGCTATAATCCATTGTTATTGTTCTGGATCCTTGCTGATGTAGTAGTCAGGTGTGGGGAGATGCACTAGATAATTTTATGATGAAATCCTGATTTTTAGCGGGCATACAACTTTCCCAAGTGTCTTCAGTGTGTACCTTCGCCCACACCTCCCTCCTGTGGCTGCAGCATCCCCAGTCTATTTCCTGGAAGACTTGTGCCCTATTTATTGTTTTTAATTCTCTCCCTACTCCTGTAAGAACCATGAAAGGATTTTTCTGAAGTTTTCAGTGTGGGAACCTGGTGAAATTCCTGCAAGGAAAAGCCGTGAAATTGTGGGAATTCCCCTTAGACCACAGGCCCCCAAGGGTTTCTCACGGTCATGGTAGTCCAGACTTAGTCTCTAGCAACTTATCAAAATCACCATTCAAATGTTCCTACAAATGTATGTCCCTGAGTGCCTGCTCCATGTAAACAGGTCTTGGCTGTATCTGTCTGGCCACACGTGTGTCTCCAGACTTTTGCAGGGTATTCTGCCTGTGACCTCAGTGTGCTGATGGGTCCAAGAAAACTCAGTGAGTTTCACTTTGGTCAGATTTTTATCATTGTTAAAGGGATGAAGCTAATGACTTCCAATCTCTTCACATGTCAGAGCTGAAACTTTAAAGAACTTTGTTTTTTTTAAAAAATTATTTTTATTGTTAGACTTATTGGGGTGACATCTGTTAGCAAGAATTACATAGGTTTCAGGCATACAATTCCACAGTGCATTGTCAACTTGATGTATAATAAGTTCACCACCTAATGTGACTTCTCTTTCCATCACCTTATATTTAGCTCCCCCCCTCCTCTCCCACCCCCCCCTTCTCCCCTCCCTAACCCACTTGTCCCCAGATAAACATTAAACTATTGATTGTGTCCATGGGTTATTTGTTCGTTCATTTCTTTTTTCTTTGTTGCTTTCAGTTTTATATTCCGCACAAGTGAAGTCATACAGTTTTTGGTTTTTTCTGTTTGGCTTATTTCACCAAGCATGATGATCTCCAGGTCCATCCATGTTGTTGCAAATGGCAATATTTCATCTTTTCTTACAGCTGAGTAATATTCCATTGTGTATATGTACCACAGCATCTTTATCCAGTCATCTGTCGCAGGGCACTTTGGTTGTTTCCATGTTTTGGCCACTGTGAACAGTGCTGTGATGAACACTGGCAGACAAAGATTTTCAAGTTTTTGGGTAGATCCCCAGAAGGGGGATTGCTGGGTCATATGGTAACTCCATTCCCAACTTTCTGAGAAACCTCCACACCGTCTTCCACAGTGGTTGTACCAGTTTGCATTCCCACCAGCAGTGTGTGAGGGTTCTTTAAGGAACTTTCTAAATGTTAAATCAAGCATCAAAAAAACTTGCAGAGTTAAATTCATTTATTCCCTTCATCTCTGCATTCTCCTTTTATTTCTTTTTTCTTGTTTTTTTTTTCATTCCTTCATCCATTTACTGTTAGGAATAATTTTGTTGAATATAGCACAACCAATGTGAGCAATTCAATTCTATTTCTTGCTACTAATCTTTTTTTACATCTCTTACATAGTAATGTTTTTAATCTCTTATATATAGTACGTTATGAGACCTATATTGCACTGTTTATACTCATTCTTTCTTAAACATAGCTTCTGTTGGATAACTTAAAGTTATATGTGTTAATGAATAATAAAAGTATTTTTATTCTAAGCTTTTGCCTTTTATAATTAGATAATATGATCATGACTATAACATTTTCTTCTACTTCCTTCATTTTTAAAATTTTTATATAACATGCAGCTATTGCTTATAAAAAGAAAAGATGTTTTGATTATTGGTGCTTTTTAGTATAGATTGAAATTGGGGAGTGTGATACCTCCCACCTTGTTCTTTTTAGTCAGGATTGCTTTGGCTATTCGGGGTCTTTTGTTCCATATGAATCTGATAATTTTTTATCTATTTCTTGAAGGAACGTCTGTGGGATTTTAAAGGGAATGACATTAAATCTGTATTAGCTGTTAGGAAAATGCAAATCAAAACCACAGTGAGACACTACCTCACACCTGTTTGTCACACCCAGCACGACATGGGTGGTGGGAAAACAGGAAAGGTGGTACAAGTGATGAAAGACAGTAGCCAAAAATATGTTTCAAGTGGGGCCAAGGGACTCCAGCCTCGTGGACTGAGCCCCAAGTTGGGCCAATGCATAGCTTTTATTGATGGACATTCAAGGAAGTGAAACTGTTTTTTTTCATGGTCTGTGAGTTAGTTGCCTAGGAGACTGCTTTTTCTGAAAGTCCCATGGTGTTCCAACATGCATTGTTAGAACATATAGCCCCAAGGACTCAGTGTACTGAAACCACCCCAGGGGGCTGATTCAGTATACAAGTCATCTCCAAGAAAGCATGACTGATATCGTTCTATCAGGTCATCACTGGAGCAACGTGGGACACAAGGCAGCCAGGGGGGTGGAGATTAACCTCAGAGAGGGTGAGGGGCTGTGCCTCACCTCTGTCGAGCCCAAGCTCTGTCTCCTGATGGCCCCTATGTGACTGTGCCTGTCCTAGGTTGTTCCTCCCTTGAGGAATCTTACCCGTCATTGACTAACCAGCCATCCTCCGGGGCCATACAGGGGGATGTGAGGTGTGCAAGTGAGGGAGGAACAGAACCCCTGAGAGAAAGTCAGTTCTTTCTCCTAGATATTCCATGCCCCTGTGGCCTCCATGTTAGCTCCTGCCTTAGGATGCCATGGGGAATGCTTGAGGGGACAGACGGGTTGAAAGTTGTAAGGCAACACCTGTTAGAATGGTTATTACCAAGAAGACAAGGAATAACAAGTGCTGGAGAGGATGTGGAGAAAAAGGAACCCTTGCACACTGCTGGTGGGAGTGCAAACTGGTACAACCGCTATGGAGGATAGGGTGGCAGTTCCTCAGAAGATGGGGAATGGAGTTACCATATGATCCGGCAATTCTCCTTCTCGGTATCTACTCAAAAATTAGAAAATCTTATTATGCAAAGACTTATGTTCCTCAATGTCCATCGCAGCGCTGTTCACAGTGGCCCAATTATGGAAACAACCAAAGTGCCCTGCGACAGATGACTGTATAAGGAAGCTGTGGTACATATACACAATGGAATATTACTCAGGTATAAGATAAAATACTGCGTTTTGTGACAAAATAGATGGACTTTGAGATCATCATGCTAAACGAAATAAGCCAGACAGAAAAAACCAAGAACCACATGACTTCACTCATACGTGGAATATAAAACTGAAAGCAACAAAGAAACAAAAATTCATGGACACAGTCAATAGTTTAGCAGTTACCTGACGGCAAAGTGGGAGGGGGTGTGACAGGAGGGAGAGGGAGTCAAATATATAGTGACAGGAGAACTGATTCTGGGTGGTGAGCACACGACGCAACTCAATGTATTGTAGAACTGTACACCTGGAATCTATGCAATTTTTACTACTCAACCTCACCCCAGTAAATTTAACAATAAAAAAATGAGATGAGTAGATAATAAATATAACGTATTATAAAGACAATTTTACCTGACTTCATTGAATGAAATCTTGAAGAGTGCAAATTTATATTCATGAATTCTCATCTTCTTGTCAATATTTAACCCAAAGATCCAAATTTCATTTATTCATGTATAATGTGTCAGGTTACATGTTACTTGGAGAAAAATACTTGATTTTATGGTCTTTTCACAGCCCATGGTTTGCTATCTTTCACATAGTAGATAGTTGATAAGTATTTTTGTCACTTAGATTCAAATTTGAAACATGTAGAACTCTCAGAACCACCTTACTCTGGAATTGTTTAACACTAAAAAAAATTTTCTTATGTTGTAAATTGATATGTGTGGTTCCAATATTTGGTAAGGATGTTAATTCAAGTTTTACTCATAGCTCAGTACTGCCTTCAGTATGGATGTTTGCCATACATTTGATTTATTTTCATGGATATAAACTACCTATGACAGCAGTTGAGGCCTATCTTATTTATGCACTTTTCTTTTTATTACTGAGAAAGCAATCCTATAGGCAATCTGGGAAATCCATTAGAAAATACCATTTGACTGCACTTATCCTTTCTAATTTAGCATCATCATCATCATTATTATTATTTTGAAGTGTCCAGAATATTATCAACTCTTTTTCATTTTCAGGGTAAGGATTAAGTACATAGACAACTTTCTTGTTCTGATTATCATGAGTGTAATCAGACTGCTAGTTCATTTGTATCCTAGAAAAAATGTATCATTTCATTAGTGTTTAATATATTCAGAAATATACATTTAAAAATCCTCAGAATCTCAAATCATGGTTGTCTCCATTACTATCCTTGCAATATTAATGCTTCTATAGAACAGAAAACATTGAGAACTGACTATGAATCTAATAAGTAAACATTAAAGTAAATGGAGTCTTGTATTCATACTTCCTAAAGTAGATAAAATGTAACATTGATACTGAAGTCATCTGACCAATTATAATTATAATATTCAAGAGAACAATATAATGGTTGATTTCTTAATCACTGTAATGCAAAAAAGGAAATAGTACATGTATAAATCATTCTGTAATAATTAAAAAAGATGCCTTTATAGTTTTAAATTATTATCGACTATGAACTATGGGGTGAAAGAAAAATAATGGGAAAGTAGGAAGAAAGATAATTCCTGGAATGTTGATCATAGCATGGGAAGTCCATAAATTGTTTTTAATTTATATAAATATTATAGTCCAGTTTCAACTGATGTTATGAAATTATTACATCTAGGGAGTCTATAATTAGTACTGTCTTATTAAATATAACTTATCATCATCATTATCTCCAAATTATAGATTTCTACTTGGTTTCACACACCATGTAGTTCTTAGACAGAAATAGAAATTTATTAGATGAAAGTTTGTTAGGAGTCGGGATGTGAATAAAAATCTAGTCTTGAGTGATATTAAATATAAAAATAATTGAATTTTAAATTTCCTGTTATTGTCTGATGAGAACCTGAGAGCTATTTTCTTTCTTTCTCTTTTTGTTTTTGGTTGGATTAGTTAGGTAGCTATTGAATGTTCTTATAATTTGATTTTTGAAGCCTAGAAAATAATGGACTATATACCTTATACTACCAGTGAAAGAAGATAAATTCTTGTCCATCTTTAGAGATATACATTATGTTGCTATATTACTTCAACTCAGATTTTATTGAGAACCCAATCATAGTTTACATGCATATCATTTTTTACATAATTGCTTGAGTAATTTCTTTCTCTTGATACTAGGTTGCAAGATCTATAATGAACTCTCTTTTTATTTTGGCTCAGACTCTTGTTTGATTGTCCAGTGACTAGCACAGAACCTAGTAGGTAAGGGGCACTCAAAATATTAAAAATACTTAATAAACAATTCAAATTAAATCAAATTCTGGAATAAAACCAGTGGTAATGAGAACTTTCAGGTTAGGTCAGATAATAGTGACAAAATTTAACACATTTTACCCAGTTCATTTATATTACAGAAAATGTAACTCACCATCCAATTCCTTCTCCTAGGGCTCAAATATTTCTCACTACCTCATACTCTCTTTCCCTCACCTTTCAAGGTGGGTTACAATTTACATCTAAATTAACTTACCACCTTCTTATGCTTTTAAAGTGTAACTCCAGAGAATTTAATTCCATAAAACTCAAGATGTCCTTAGACTATAGACATGGAATATTTTCCCACCCCCCACACCACCAAGTGTCAAGTGGTATTCTAGCAAATATTTGTGTGAACTAATGAGAACATTTTCTCCAAACACTGGCATCAACTTAGATCAATGCTAAAGTTGTCAAAAGTTCCCTTCCATAAAAAAAAATATAAATTTGTTAAGTAGCAAGATAAACACTAATTCAATACACTTTCCTACCCAAACACAGTAAGGTTCATGCATATAAAATTCAAACATAAACAAAGCTAATATGATCTTGTGGGGAATTATATATACTAATATGCATATATGTAATATACATATGTAGTATATTATATATATATATATAATATACATATGTAGTATATTTTGTATATGTAATATATGTAATAGGACAATACATTCAAAATTAGAGTTATCATTTATCTCTGGGAGAACCAACAGCATACTGAGTAGCTCCTGGAACCTTCAAAATAAGAGAAATGCTCTATTCCTCAAGCTTGTTGTTGGGTAACTGGGTGTTTGTGTCTTTGTTAATATTTATAATTAGCATATATATTGCATTTCTTTTGCATCATAAACTTTTTTGAACAAAAGAATATTTTAAAATAGTTAATGCATTACAATTTCTGTATGGTCTTGACAAGACTTCTGTGACTACTACACAATGTCTGGGTAGTAACAGAAGAGTATTTGATTTTGGAAACTGCCTCTGTTCTTCTGAAATATTGGATTTAATATGACAATATAAAGTGAAAATAAAATCACTAATAAGTATTGATGCCCTGGGAGGAAATGTTCAGTTTAATCAGTAGGAAAGAAAACCAGCTGATACTAAGAGACAAAAAATAAATTCACTGAGGATGATAGTCTCTTAGAAACAGGAGAACCTGCAAGATAAATTATGGCTCCTCCAAAGAATAGGCAAAGACAACTTGTATAAAAATTCTGTATATATAACTGAGAAGGCTAAAAAGGAGGTATGACAATCTTTCTATTGGTTGTAGAAAAGTAATAAAAACTGAAATTCAGAATGTTTTAGAATTCTTTAAGTGCCTTTTAAATGGCATTTCATATTAGAATATTAGAAATATTAAAATGACATAAATTACTTAAACATGGTATGTGTATTTCTTGTGAACTCGTATGAACAAATAATTAAGACTTATTTGTTGCAATGTGCCAGCAATTTCTCTTGCTCTGGTATGCTAGAGAGGAACTCCTCACCAGGACAGAACACTGTCAAAAATGATCTGAGGACTTTTAGTTGTTGGTATTGGTTTTATGTATTATCTGTGGTCCATTATTACTTTTTTAATATTAACATTTCAATTTTTCTGTAAATTAATTCATAATTATATATAACTAAGAATATAATTTATAAAACAAAAATAAATAATTTATAAAACAAAAATAAATGATGTAGACACTTCATATTATTAATAAAAAGAAGCCCTCATATAGATACACCAAGGTAAGCAAATCAACTCACTGGGTTTTTCTTTTTTTAAGAAAATCACTTTATTCTAATTAAATTACAAACAATAACATTGCAAAAGTTGGTTTAAGGAGACCATACAAACATGTGCCTGGCTCCAAACTCTATACCATGTCAGTGAACTTCTACACAGTAAGAACAACCTCTCCCATTGCAATTCTGAAGCAAGGAAGCTATGATGACAGAAGTCAGGTTTAACTGGTAATTTTACACTTTAAAATGTCATGATCAATTATACTTTTATACTAAACTAACTTGGTTGTGAGAGGGGACATTCTATCTCTTCAGTCTGAACTTCTCGATTAGGGGCTAATCCATGTGCAAATCTAAACTGTTTCAGCACCTCCCTGGAACCCTCATAAAGCTTAATGTCACCTTAGTTATGGGCACGCTCTCAAAACTGTTTCCTCCTACAGTGGCCCGGGCCAAGCTGCCACTGCTGCTGCTGGTTGGACGGCTAGGTTCCCTGAGATTCCCGGTAAGTCATGTCAGGCCTCGAGAGCTTAGTGTTTAGTTCCACCACTGCAGCCTCCAGTGATGGCTCAGAATTCTAACTTTAACTCAATCTTTAATTATCCATTTCTCTTTTGATTGCCACTAATTGAAAAGCTCTATTCTCTTCTCTCTACTAATGACTGTCTCGTTTTTTCTTGAGACCTGCAATTTACTACCTCCATGAAGTATACCTAGGAAAATTGCGTATGTTCTAAACCATCTTTTTATTTTAACCACATTTATTAAGTTTATACTAAACCCTAGACTAGTTGTCTGGTAATGGAGTATGATATTAACTAAATTTCCAGACTGTCTATGGGTTCACAGAAATTTCCCTCTGCACTCCATGAATTTTGGAAAGTTTCTTTAGGTTTCACTGAAGAGCCTTTTTGTTTCTTTTCTTTCTTTCTTTTCTTTTTTTTTTTTAAGGATTATTTAGAGACATTGTCCATAAAAGTAGAAAAGTATTTCTTCTGAATAATATAGGGTAAAAGTGAACTCTGCTGAAATGATTTTAGCCAAAGATTACTTACTTCATATCTGGAACTATTAAAAATTCTTGCAGGAGAAATTTTGACTAGTCTTCACTTAACATGTTTTAGGATAAATAATCTGGGAAATTTTAAAAAAATGATTTTAGGAAGGTTCAAGATGACAGATTAGGTAAATGCTATGCCTACTGTCTCCTAGGATCAAACCAAAATCACAACTATCAACCTCAAGAATCAGCTGAAGACTAGCTGAACAGACCCTTAAGGATAACTAAGGATATAAAGAAGAGCCCACATGAAGCATTGTCCCTGTGCAGAGCCTGCCTCATGAGTAGCCTACAAGAGGGCACCATCTTTTCTATGTTGAATTCATCCACATGGGTTCTGAGACCTCACTGGACTGGTAAAATCCATACATGTGCACTACCCTGGTGGGACCCTGGGGCCCCATCCAGCACAGCTAGCATTTCTTCACTGGGTGGTGGTGGTGGTGGGGTAACGCCTTCCCTACTCCTGGGCAACCAGCCCTGGCCCAGCAGCTGTGAAAACCTTTTATAGCAGCAGAGCCTGTGGTGGCCCAGAACAATTTTGGTGATGTGCAATCAGCCACAACCTGCATTGCAGCTTCCCTTGGGCAGCCTTCAGAGACCCAATGGCCTGAGGAGAGCAGAGGCTGGCTGCTGTGGTGTTCTTGGGGTCTTTTTGTGAAGTGGTCACAAGCCCATCACTGGTGCAAGAACCAAAAGTATATTAACTTGTAAAAACCACCACCAACATTCTGTAGTACCCTGGAATCCCCCATCCCCACTCGTATTGCATTATTGGGGGTACTCTCAGCCCCTGGGTAGCCAGCCCTGCCCCATGATCCATGGAGCCTTTCTATAGCAGCAGATTGCCAGTGGCTGCCCAGGAAGCTTTTAGTGGTGGTGGCAGTGAGCACAACTTATGCAGCAGCCTCTCTTGGGCAGCTCTTGGGGATCTGCCCGAGGTGAGTGATGGCTGTAGTGTTCTCAGGAAGTTTTGCAAAACGGTCAGTAGCTAGCCACTGGCACAAGAACTGAATCTGCATTAACCTTGTAAACACCACCAGCCATGCCTCGTGACTCCCTGGGACCCCACCACACCAAGCTAGTGCGATATTGGTGAAGGTATTCTCAACACCAGGTCAACTAGCCTGGCCTGTGCACCTAAGAAGTCTCTTTCAATGACTGAGTCTTATGGGCAGCTGTAGGTGGCAATAGGCTTAGAGGGCCCTGGGCCTTTTGCTAAGGTGCTCGAGGCCCAATACTGTTGGTAATGAGCCTCAGTTCACAGCAAGGCCACTTCCACATGCCTCCAGGTCCAGCACAGGCAGCAGTCAACCATATAGAGCTTTGTAGCTCCTTCTTGGTAATCAGGGCTGGTCACAGGCGAGGCTGAAATTGGCCTGCACAGGAGCCTCTCCCAAGAGGCACCAGAAACAAAAACCCAGAGGCCAGCTTCAGACACCAGAGCACTACCTGATTACCCCCCAAAGCGGCACACCCTAAGGGTGGTCTCAATAGGCACAAGAACCTGCTGGGATTAATCTCCTGCTGAGAGGTTGGCTCCCACACAGCAGCTCATACACTGTAGGCGTAGTCAATCTGCACAACCAGTCGGCCTAGGAGTCAATCTCACCCACTCACGTGCTAAAAGCAATCAAGGCTCAACTACAACAGGAAAACACACACAAAACACTCAAGGAAAACTGGAAAATACACATGGGAGATCCTGTGCTATTGGGCCACACAGGACTATTAATACATCAGGCCATTCAGCAAAGACTGAGAGAAATTGGTGATCTACCTAATGCATAGAAGCAAGCACAAAGCAGCCAGAATGAGGAAATAAAGAAATAAAAGAACAGGAGAAACCTCCAGAAATAAGTAGAACTAAATGAAATGGAGGTAACCAACCTACAGAGACATAATTTAAAACTTAAGGAACTTAATAAGAACTTCAATAAAGAGACAGTAAGCATTAAGAAAGACATAGAAACCATAAAAAGAATCAGTGAGAAGTAAAAGGAAGAACATTCTAGAAGAAATCAACAATGTAAAAGAATCCCAATGTAAAGAAAAGTTGATTGAATTTCTTGTTTAAGTACTTAACCATAATTCATAAAATAGGATAAAATCACTGACATTTCCCAACCACGGAGAAGATACAGCATTTTTCCACATTTATGAAAATATGAATGCCAATGACAAAAGGAATCATTGTCCTTTTTAGAGTTCAAATTCTAGGATTACAGTTAGGTACTCTGAAGGCAACGTCACATTGTGCTGACTCAAGAACCCAAAATAGATCATTACATAAATCCTAGAACACTGAGTTCTCTCTATAGGTTTTCTGTTGAAATCAGTTATTTCCTAAGTTAATTTAAGTAATGCCTTTATAATGCAAGTTCTTTAAATCTATTATGCTAGATCAGAAGTTTAAGGTTCATCACAGCCAAACCATTAATGAGTTCCAGTGAAAATTCTGAAGACACGTGGTGATGGAAAGAGAAGTGACTCCAGGTGGTGAACGCACCGTGAAATACACAGGCGATGTGTTATAGCAATGTATACTTGAAACCTATGTAATTTTATTAACCAATGTCATCCCAATAAACTTAATAAAAATTAATTTAAAAATTCTGAAGAGACCATAGGGAAGACCTAAGTAACCAAGAAATTATTATAGTGCCAGCATTCAAGTTCCCAAATGTGGTTATTTGTGTTACTTATTTCAACATCATTTTACATATATTTGGATAAAACAAGCTATGTTGAATAAAGGACTTTTACATTTCTATTTTTGAGACTTTTATCACCACCACTGCTAGTGTACATGGCATTCTTAAAATGTGTCCAATTTAATTTAGGCATGTAAGGGTATTAGGATTCTGAAAGCAGAGTCATGGAAAACCAATCTCTATAAATCTAAATCATGTGGTTACATTTCATGTATGTATTTCCATCTGAAGATAATGTAATGATAAGTACAAATTCATCAAAATTACTTGGGGCATAGTAGAGAGAACAGAATATAATTATATATAGCTGTAACATTTATCTTCATTTGTACATAATATCAAATATAGGCAGAGCACACATTATTTTTAAAAATAGCAAAGTCACCATAATAAACTATGTCTCTCCTCAGAGAAAAAGAAAACTTCTTCTTTGAGATTTTTCAAATTAAACATTCAGAAATTATAGCAATCTAGAGTATTGTTATAGCCCCTTTCACTGCACCTTATCAAGTTTTAGTTCAGTTACAGATTGCATTAGGGCAGAGACCACCAAATGAATGAAATACCATCTGGGGTAAAATGGAAGTCACAGTTATTACATAGGAAATGAAAGAAGACTTCTTTCCTTAAAGTCTCAGGATTTCTGGCATGAGAATGTTTTTTGCCTGTTGGTCTCTCTGTCTATTTTCCTCTCATTTCCAGTAAGTCTTGGACTATTTGAAATGCAAAGTCACTAAAATATCCAAGGGAAGAAAAGAACATTTCCAGAACTCACCGATAAAGCAGCATCTACACTAAGAATACAGTAACCAAATAAACAAGAGGTGTTCATGATTAAGCTTTCCAGGTTAACATAAGGGTCATCCTGCACATGATCTGATCTCATTACTCTGGGGTTGCAGCTGACTGTCACTTGACTAATTGAAATTCTATTGCATTGCTGGCTGTGGGTAGCCTACAGGGGAACCTGCCATTGTGTACTTCTTTAGACTAGAAGATATTATATGGGTCAATATAAACATGACCAAACTAATTTTTTATAAAAGATATCCTGTTGACCCCTGAAAAGTCCAGGAAAATGCAATCATAGAGGATAATAATTATATTTTTCTTCAGAACTTATTTCACAAAGTCCAAAGCCCGGTGAATCGTATACATACATGGACACGTGCGCACACACATGGACACATGCGCGCGTACACACACGCACACACATTCACTCATTCATTTTGAAATTGTCAACATGTGAGAATCTGACTTTTGATATTTTTCCCAGTCTGTCACATAGTTTGATGTAGAGCTCATGGCTCATATTTGGGCCAAATTATTTTATATGGATGGTCAATTAAAAGTCGTTGGCTCTGGGGAAAGCACTTTGAGACGTAGGACTTCTGACAGCTCTTCCTCCATAAATACACGAGAACATGGTCAGCAACAGCCAAAACCAGCATTTTTTCAGAACATTGAAAATTCTCATGCTATTACTTTAAATGCCCAGTTTCCAACAAAAAATTATGAGATGCATAAGAAAACAAGAGAGCATGGCCTATACACAAGCACAACAAGAAAAAAAAAAACAAGCAAAGAAAACTGCTTCTGAAGATGCCCAGAGGTAGGACTTATTACAGAAAGATTTTAAAAGAACTGTTATAAATGTGTTAAATAACTTAAGGAAGCACATTTAGAAAATTAAAAGACTATGAGAACAATAACTCAACAAATGCAGAATAAAAATAAGCACATAGCATATAAATTAAAAAAAAAAAGAATAATAGAGAATTTCCGGAGTTGAAAAGTATAATTGAAATGAAAAATTCATTAGGGAAACTCAATAGCAGATTCTATGATTTAACTGACTGGGTACTGAAAAAAGTAAAAGGAAAAAGATCTTTAATCCAATGACACCTAGTTCCTGAGTGCACCAGTGCATTCTTATCTGTTGTGGGTCTTAGCTCATTCATTAAAAAGAAATTCAATAGTATATATAATGTGTCTACTGAGTGCAGAGGTGTTTACAAGATCCTGGGGGTACAGACTCTATCCTTATCTGGAAGGTTAGTGTTCTAAAAGGAAGCAGAAGCAGCAACTACTGAATCAAAAATTCTAACAGAACTCAACAGCCCTGTGACAGAGCGCTCAAGTTCCTTCAGTACTTGAGTGTCTAAAGAAGTGCAATTGTTGTATTAGCAGAAAGCTAGATCAATAAAAGGGTATGTGGAAGACTGGTGAAAACTGGTGCCACAGATGTTCTCAGATTCCACATCACGTGGGCTTCATCCTTCCGGCCATGAAGTCAAAGATTTTAAGCTTGAGAGTGACATGGCTAGATTTCCCTTTAGAGAAATCACGATGGCAATGGACCACAGGACAGTAAGTCTGGACATATTCTTCCAGTCAGGCATGCAACCATTTATTCCTCCTTTCATTCATTCATACACTTATTCAAAACATGTTTTTTTTTTCTACCTCTCATGCATAGGTCAATGTAACTTATGATGGAACGGCAATAAAAAACAAAACAAGCATTTGTTCTCGCCCTCATCATCCTCCTCTTTCTCTCCTTCCTTCCTTCTCTCTATCAAGAAGTACCAAAGACTGATTCGAAATGAAGACAAAATAATGTAGTTGAACAAAGCAAATTGCATAAGAAGTTAAGATGGTTTGAAATGATCTCTAGTAGTGGTATAATATTAGACAGATGTGAATAGGATGGATGTGTATCTCAGAGGTAGAAATTTTCTGATGAGGGGACAGACCGGAAGTAAGAACCCAGACATAACAGACTGTGTATCATATGATTCCATTTATAGAAAATACCCGAAACACTGAAATCCATAGAGAGGGAAAGTAATAGATGAGGCATTACAAGTGGCCGTGGGGAAGGGGGAAACAGGGTGTGACTGCTAAGGGGTAAGGGGTTTCTTTGGGGGATGATTAAGTCTTCTAAATTGAGATGGTGGTGATGATAGCACAACTTTGGGATTATACTAAAACATACTGGAAGGCATACTTTAAAAAATGTTAACTGTATGATATGGGCATTTTATCTCAATGATGCTATTACAAAAAGTAGGATGCTTAAATATTGCTGTTGTTTGAATGTAACTTCTTAGAGACAGAGTAATCATTTTACATGTCTACTAATTTTCTGGTAATATCACCAAATAGCTCTCGAGAAATTAAAAAGAATCTCTGGAGCTTGAATATAATTCTATGGTCAGTTGTCCTTTTTGAAAGGAATGTCTTTCAGAGGGATTATGGTGTTTTGTGATTTGTTCTTAGATAATATTTCACTTATTTTAAAAGAATGTAATATATAAATCTCCAAAGCTGGATTGATAGTGGTGAAACCTACACTAACTTTTTAAAAATTGCTGTACAAATATCTTAATCCATTCTATTGTGTTCTATGCAGTAATATTTTATCCCCCGTGTAAGATCATATGTACCCAGACCTTAATTTTCCCAAGCTTTGGGCAGTCCTAAAACTACTACAGTGTCTACAAACAAACCTTTTATGAGAAGGTTTACACCAATAATATTAAGTTAGTCTGAGTTTTCTTCCAAAAGCAATGAGTGAGAGATTTGGAAATTTTACTAGCCTCAAAAAGTTATTTTCAAAGGAAGTGCTATTTTTGCTTATAAGCTTCAGTAACTTTTAATAAAAGCAGTTGGGAATTTAAAATGCTGAAAAAAAAGCTCAGCAAGAAGTAACAATAAAAGACGAGCCATATGAAAGCATTGTGAGAGAAGCCAGTGGGATATAATTATTACTAGCATTTTTATGGTAGGTGGGTTATGTTGGAGAGTAAGTATTATAGTTAACAGCAGATGGTAGGAAATCAAGAAACCACAGGATCACAAATCATTAGAAAAAAATATATATCATTTACACCTGTTATTCTTTATGTGCATTTTTTACTTGAAGGATTAAGATGAAATTTCAATCAGCCTATTTCACAGGTGCCAATTTTGCCTTTATATAATATTTATAATTTTAATTTTCCATAAGGAAGCAAGTTAAAAATTCAAGTTAAATTATGTATGAAGTCTTGATTTCTCTGAATGTTGTGTTATGTATTTGTTTAAGGTGCAGAGCTGTTTCTTTTTTTCTTTCTTATTTTCAGAAATAGCTGGAACTGTATATCCAGTCATAGAATATGGAAAATAAAGGCATTTATGGCTGTATTTTTTCTGGAGAGAATACATGTGTGTGTGTGTGTGTGTGTGAATGTTTATAGTGAAATAATACAGCTACCTTATTTTGGAATAGAGAAACAGGGATACAGAATATTTATATCATAAAAATGGGCCTAAGTATCAGTAACCGCTATGAGAATTACCCCATCACCAGCCACACATGGCCAAATGGGACCACATGCGTGAAATGATGAGATGGTAATTTTCTGGCCTTGGGCAATAGGTCGTGAATTCCGAAAGGAAAGGAAACAAAAGAGGTGTCTCCCACTCGCCACCGCTCACTGAGGTGGTTTCCAAGCCTGAGAGGAAGGAATGAGGGAGGGCGAGCGAAGACGTGAGAGGGCGGAAACTTAACTCAGCACCACCCTCCGAAACAGTTCAGCAGGAACTGATTATTTAATGAAATGTTTTGCTCAACAAGATAGAATGATCAAATTAATCTTGAAGTCAGGCACCGTATGTGTGGCATTTTCCCTAATGATAGTGTCTAACATTTTAAGTTTTCAAATTCTTTCTGATTCTCTCTCCTTCCTCTGAAATAAGATAACAGGAGGGAAAACTGAGGCTCAGGGCTGTATGTCATTTGCTGTCAGTCACCACATACTTCAATGGTTGACCGAGTAGAAATAAAAAACAGAGTCCATGGGTCCCGATCCAATGCAATTTTTATGTTTGTTCCACAGAGAGTTGGTTCTTAAGGAGATGGACTATCTTTCTATTACAATTATTTTAATGTTTCCAGGTTTTCTGTTACACATACAGACAGATGATAGGTCAGATAGATAGATGATAGGTAGGTAGGTAGATAGACAGAGAGATAGATTCACACATAAGTTTCAACTGTATTACGGTGTCAAGAAAAAAATCGTCAATAAAGAACTTAAAAAAAACCTAGTATCCACTTGCAGGTATTTCACGTTTCATACATAACACTTGGGAGAACAGAATTTATTTAATGTTAGAAATTTCCAAAAAGACTAATTATATATTTCCCTGAGGAATGCTAAATCCTACACTGGTCTTTGTCATCATACCATTAATGCAAGCTGTCAATCCACTAATATGAAACCCAGTTTACTGTAAACTCGCTATGACAACATTCTCAGTTTAAACTTTAAGCTTACAGAGCAGCGATTCTCAACCTGTGGGTCGCAACCCCTTTGGGGGTTGAACGACCCTTTCACAGGGGTCGCCTAAGACCATCGGAAAACACATATCAGATGTTTACATGATGATTCATAACAGGAGCAACATGACAGTTATGAAGTAGCAACGAAGATAATGTTATGGGGTCACCACATGAGGAACTGTATGAAAGGGTCGCGGCATTAGGAAGGTTGAGAACCACTGCTGTAGAGGCTTGTGTTTTATGTAACAAAAGTAATTTGCTTTTCTAAGAAGCTCTCATTACTTAGCCAGTTTGTGATGTGTTTAAATATTTAGGCCATCTAGCATTTAGGGATGAGGCTGCATGCAGCCAACTCCTGGGGCGACTGCTCTGAGGATTCCAGCAGAGAAGAGACAAGTAGTGCAGTGTCTCCAAACAAGTGACACCTGTTGGTCCATATGGTCATTAGTTACAGGACTACAACTGACAGGCACTGTTCACTACTAGTTATGATAATGAACAGTAGTCCACTACTTGCACACTCTGCCCTATATGGAACGACACTTCACTGACACGCGGGTTTCACATTTTATTTCTGAAGACTGGCTAAAATAGATAGGAAACCTGAGAAACAAATGCTTTGAAGAACTTGAGAAGTAGATGGCCATATGTTTTTGAAAATGTACAGAGTTTTAAAAGATAAGCACACAGAATGACTTAAGAAATAATCTAAAGCTTCTACTGTAATATGGAGTGAGCAAAATTTTCTACCCATCTGGCAACAGGAAGACTTAATAGTTTCTTGCTCCTGTAATAAGCAACATAAGACCTGTGTGAACAATACCTACTCTGAAAATGTGTAAATGCAGGAATTCCTTTCATTTCATTCGGTCATTCTTACATTCATCACATATGTATTGAAAAGCTGATTCATGGTAAACATTTTGTTAGGAATGAGAGTTACAAGGCTGTAAACCTCATGGACTTTATAGTTCAGTAACCTATCGTTAATACTGAAAGGACTGAAACAGAACAGGAATGAACGTGGTCCAACCCTCTCCGTATGATGTGCTTCACACACCTCTTGATGTTACCCACAGTTCTAGTGGTACCCATGAGAAAGACGTGAGTATTTACAATTTTACATGAACTTAAGTTCTATTAATGTTCACCAATTTTTTCCTCCCTACTAGGGAGCTCTGAGGTTTCTGACGTTTTTAAGTTGTCTAATTCTTTCACTGCAATGTTCTGGTCTCTTTAGCCCAGGTTTTAAGTTTTCTCATCTTGAATGTTCAGCAATGGGCTAAATGGAGCGTTAATTCATTTCCTCTTCCATTACACGGTGATTCAGTAGTACGGTGGTTCTCCATTTCATGTTGGTGCTTTTGTCGATAATAATTGGACTTCTGGATGTTAGCGAGCACCTTTTATCCTATGAGCACTAAACAGACAGGATTTTCCAATACACACGAAAGGGGCAGAAGCAGCAGAATAAGTACACAGGAGATGCACTGCAGGTCAATGGGGGAAGCGGTTTCATTCCTCATAGATCTCTGACTTTGCTGCTTAATTACGCAGTGAAAGTAAACTAGAAATAAGCCTAAAATCAGTGGGCACGTGCTACCTAAGAAGAGTTCTTTGTTGAGAGAAAAACTAATCATCGGCTGGATTTTCTTTTGTTTAGTTTTTTCTGAAGTCAACTCTGACTAACATTGCTTTGTTGTTGTCATTTGCAGTTTTTAAATTTTTTTTCTGTGTGTATTAGTCTGCTTAAACAAGTTTCGTCTTGTATTGAGACAACTTTCCTTGCAAAACTTGAAAGTAGTAAAACATCTAACATAATTAATCAATATTCACATAATAAAATTATCCTTTTCCTCAGTAAAACATTCCACTAGACAACTCTTCTCAGGTTCAAAATGTTTTTGTTTAACTTTTATTAATACTTTGTAAAAAATGACTAAAATAAGTAACAAATGTATCACTGTCATGACATATAAAAGGTTAGAGGAACAAGTGAAAAGAAAATACAATATTAACAGAATTCACCTACTTACTCTAGTCAAAGGCTTTACTTGTTCAAGAATAGAATTTCAGATAATGCATAAAATTCTGCCACAAAACTGAATCTCATGTACGTTTTCATTAATATTATGAATGGAGAAACCTAATTACATTTGAATGTATCCTGTGAGATCGCTCCCATGACTTGTTTTCCAAGCCATTTCTGCATTCATTTTCATTCATTATCCCTCTGACACATAGTTTAATCTGAAGATGTGGCAGAAACAGGTAATGTGAAAGCAAACCTTCTTGCAAGGTCTTGGGGGCTTCCTACATTTTGCTAAGGAACTGGAATTGATAGCCTGTGTGAACATCTGCATTAATCCTACATACCCTGTGCTCAACAACTTATGGATTGAAATAACCCTTCTCATTTTTTACTGTTTTATAAGCTTGTTTGAGACTTAGGATTCTAATGGGTATTTCATAACTAACATCACCAACCGATTTTGAATATTACTTTTCCCAGAAGAAAAGGCGCCACTGTTGTTGCTTATTATAAAATGATGACTACTTACAAAATTAGACATCTAATTTGAATACAGCTCTGAACTCTCTATGACCTTTATATATGCACAGGGGAAACCTCTCTGTCCTTTGTGTATTTTAAAACCATACTATTTGACTCCTAAGATCTACCAGAAGATCTTTCCTTTCAGTCTAATGCATAGATCAGGTAATAAAGCCAAATACACAGATCACGTGTGTCTAATTCATCGGAAGTGCAAGAGGTAAGGCAGTAGAAAAGAATGAAGTCTAATATAAATGGTGCAAAATAAGAGCTGCTTCTGGCAGTCATTCCCTAGACTAGGGATTCACTTATTGTGGCTCCTCCTGGAGGCTTTTACTAAATATCACTAACATGAAAGGAAAATAAAGGCCTGGTGGCAGGGACAGATTTTGGCACTTGTTTTTAAGGGGAACATGCACGTTGTCATTATAACCCATGACTCTGTCCATTTCTATTGAACTATAGCTCTATGACAGGACACCTTGTCTTTTAAATATAATATTAACTTCATTTTTAAAACATTAGAGATTAAAGATAGTTAAGAAAGTGTTTAAACCAATTTCATCATTTACATATTGTGCCATCTCCAGAGGCTAATCGAAACCAATACTGCGATTAGCAGTGTAGTGACTGAGCACACAGACTCTTGAACCAAACTGCTTTAATTCAGATCTTTGCCCCCTCACTTGCTCAATTTTCTTGCTCCTTCTGTGTGTCAGTTCTCTCAGTTACCAAATTTAGGTAATAGTACTGGCTTGTAGGGTTGTTCAGAGCATTAAATTTTGTATTTAAACCGCTTAGAACAAGGCCTGGCATACAATATTTTCTAAGTTGGAATTATATTTAATACTAGAGTTATAGTAGACATGTGATTCCAGCTGAGTCACCTGACTCAGTCTCTGCTAATATTTGCAATGTAGAGCTCACTCCAGCAATGGTGATGGGTCAAGTTGTGAGGAAGAATATTGATTTTCCTTGATCACAGTGTTTCTAGTAGCCAATGCTGAAACTTCCTACACTTAACAGCTCTAGATTAAGTCATATAGGCACCACTTTAGAATGGATGGCTTCCATCATGATAGCGAGTTGTCTACAAGCTGCCCCCCAAACCTAAACCCAACTTCCGCCAAACCTGTGGTCTTGAGTGTAGTGGCCAGATTTTTAGATCGGTTGTTGTAACTTGTGGCAAATTTTGCCTTAGGCAGCCTGCGGCCTATCACCTAGAATGGTATCTGTTCTAAGCTTGGATGAACCCAATAACCAAGTGGAGGTGGGAATCTCAGTTTTTTTTAACCTGGAGGCCTCTGGGATCTCACACAAATTCATGATTATAGACAGATTTTGGCAGGGTTGCTCAGCATCCAAATGATCATATATATATATATATATATATGGAAGAGTAATAGGGTTGTATTCATCTACATGACCTTATTTCAGACTTCACTTAAAAAAAAAGTTTCATTTCATAATACGTATTTCATTTCTTTAAATATAAAAGTAAAACATTTTACAAAAATAAAAAAAATATGAAAATCATAATGAAAACATTTAAATCACTTCAATGTAGATCACTTCCAATCCCACCAAAGTAACTTCTGAGCACTTGGTATATTTCCTTCATATATATATGAATGTGTGAGTTTGTGCATGAATGAACATATACAGACATCCTTATGAGTATATTTTTATAATATTTTGATTTTTTGTTGTTTTTGTCCTCCAGTTATTCCGAGGTTCACGTTACATTTTATACTAGTGATTTCAATTTCAAAAATATTTTGATATTTATCTTTCACTTGTATTTGATTGATGTTATGTAAAAAGGGTGTATATTAGCAATCTTCCTGCATGACATGAATATAAGAAAATTCACATATTATTACTTTCCTCCCTTGTTTTTCCCACAAATTCACGATTCTTGTCAATAAAATCTACAATATTAGATCCACTAGGATTAGCTCTGTATTTAACAATTTTCTTTCTTCACTGACAAGCCCTTTCTTTATTAATTTAGAATTTTCATCTCTTATTTTGGTTTATATTTGTTGTACTAGAACAAATTTTTGGGAACATATAAAGTATTATTACAACCTCTGAAGTCTCAAATATATAGGGATAATGAGGGCTGTCCACCCAAAGTCCAGTCATAAATGCCTCTGTTTTTTGTATTACATGGCTGGATACTTCCTGGACAGCCCTCGTATGTTGTTGCTCAGGATCGATGACTGTGTGGCTGGGTACGGCAATTATGGGTCACCACTTTTTTTCTTTAAGACATCTAAACACTGTTCTGTCACCACGCATTTACTAACCTGAAGACGTCTCAGCTAAGATTTTTATTAATTTATTAGTAACAACCTATTTTCCAGAATGTTCTTATAATATTAGATTCTAGACTTTACAGAAAAAGATTGATCTGTTTTTGTATCCTTAATTATTTTTGGTATACAAGGTCTGGCTGAAGTAACACCCGGACTTGAGTTACGATTTTATGACAAAATCATAACCACACGTGTTTATGATTTTGTAATAAAAGATTTGGTATAGATTACGAGCTCATAAAAAAGGTGCATTATTTGTGCCAAACCCCGTGTGTTTATTTTCTTCCAATTAGATAATAAGCTCCTTGAAAACAGGTAATATGTCTTGTACCTCCCATGTCATCAATATGTAGTGCTTAACACTTATGATCTAGTATAAGCCCAGTGAACGTCTCTATGTTGGTGTTACCCTTGAAAATCCTAGTAGTGACATTCTCAAAATTGAGATCTTGATGGCTCCTCTCCGCAGAGTTCCATATGGTTAAATTTTTTCTGTATTCCAGTTGTTAATCTACTGGCTATTTCCTCACGATCTGACCTCAATAACTTGGTGAGTGTAAGGTAAGGAGAAAAAGAATACGATAGCTGCGTAAGTAAACTACTGTGCCATATAGTTGCTAAATCTCACTACAGAGCCGCTCTTTTCCATTCCTTGTAATTTAATGTGCTTCGAGAAGCTGACGTCTTTGACCTACATCCATGAGGCTTTTTGTCCTGTAGTTTCTGGGCAGTTTCAGCTCATTGGAAGCACCAGTAAACAAAAGAGGGGGAGAGAGATGTCCGGGTGTATTTTCTCCCAGTTCTTTCCTGATGGGCTTAAACTGGAGGTGGTGGCTTTTATCTCCCTAAGGCCCCAGCTTTGTTTTAGTGGTCAAAGCTTGTCCCCAACCCCTTTTTAAATTTTATTATTAAATTTGTTGGAGTGACATAGGTTGGTAACATAACACTGGTTTCAAGTATGTAATTCGATACTGCATTGTCTATGTGTCGCATTGCGTGTTCACCACGCGGAGTCAGCTCTCTTTCCATCCCCATATATTTGGCCCCTCTCTCCTGCCTCCACCATGCCCTCCCTGCTTGTCCTTTTAAGTTCTAGCTCAAAGGCACTCAGAAAGCCTAAGTGTCCCTTAGTTTCTCCAGGACTAGGGGAGGTGAACCCTTTCAGCTCTTGCTGGGTTGTTTCCTTTATGTTTTGTCATAACCTGGCTCTCATCTTAGTAAATAAAGCTGTCCCTTCATGAAAAGTCCCTTCGAGTACTGAAGTTGTGCTCTAATGTTACCTTCCTTCCCTGGGGACCTTAAATGACACAATGTTTTAGGCAAAGGATGAAAAGGTGACTAGTCTACCTGTTTCAGACTTAGTGGTGCCCAAGTCTCTTTTCAGAGAAAAAAGTGTACTTCATACCAATAAAATATTATTTACAGTACACTTAATGTGTTGGTGATGCTTAAATAAATGTAATCTAGGTGACATCACCCCGAAGAGGTAAAATTCAGCTCAGGTTGACCTTGTGGAGAATTAAAGAAATAACATTTGCCAGCTTCTAAAATTGGCATGTTTTCTCTGCTTTCTTAAGCCCATAAGCTATCTAACTGAAAAATGTGAAAGTGACTTGATAAAATGAGGAACCTGATAAAACAGTCTGGTTGACATCTTGTCATGTTAACTTTATCTCTGCAAAGTCAGGCATTCATATTCTCCTCTACTTGATGTAAAATGATTAAGGTGCTGCGTGACAGATGGTTTTGAAAAAGTGCATACCATTCCATCTGGTCCCAGATGGGAAAATGAAAGTCACCCACAACTTTTCGTCTAAAAATTGCAGTGAGAGGATGCTTCAAAGTGACCTTTAACACTTCACAAACAAATTCCGTTAAGATTCTAGTGATGTTGAATTCTAGTATTCCTCCATTGTGAACATTTGTGCTACCTGTAACCCTGGATAAGACCAAACTTCAACATAGAAAAAGTTAAACTCAGAAAGTTCCAGAACCATTTCATGGCAGGACATGTGGCTAAGTGTCAGTGACTTCTAGTTCCCTTACAATGTTGATAATCTTTCTTTTTATTGAAGGTTTTATGCATCAATTTATTCTGTTGTATGAGTCAAATAAATATTTAATGCATTCTTTTACTGGTATTTCCATTTATAGATAGACAGAGCATGTAACCAAAGAAGCAAAATTCCAATTGTGGCATTTTAGTCCCCAGCACATCAGGCTGAAGGTGCTCAGATCCACGGGGCATTCTTGGTGCGTTGCATTTTTCTGAACATGCAAAATTTCCTACTTATCCAGATCCAATGTTCCAAGTTTTAGAAACATTAGGTTGATTCAATCCTGTATCAGATGCAAAGACATTTAATTACATGTAATTGATGTTTATATAAATTTATGTCAAGGAAAGAGTTATTTAATAAAAGACAGCAGGGTTTTTGTTTTGTTTTATGATAAACGATAATCAGGTGGGATTGGAGAGCATATGAAAAACTGGATTCAATGTAGATATGATTATTACATAAGATGGAGAAAATGTTCTCAGTGTCAGAACATTTCTACACTTCAGTTCGAAGTTATATATACTCATAAAATAGAGGGGGAGGGAGTATGAACCTAAGATTAATAAGACAGATTTATAGTCATGTAACATCATGTTTATAGTAATGGACAATTAATGATTAATAACCAATATTTACATAGTTTGAACTTCACAGTGACATTTCACATATACTATATATGTATATGTGTGTAATGTGTGTGTGTGAATAAATCTATATGACATAAACTACTTTACTAATTTTAATGACACGTCCCTGAGGAGTTAATAATGCATTATATTTTATTAACTACTCAACTCACTCCTCTGTATCTTTTTCCTAATTGGGAAAGAAAGAAAAATTATGATTCTCATATTATTGACCTATTTCACACCTGTTATTATGATGACTACATGGTAGTCTTCTAAAAATGTGTATGAGATTTTTCCTAAGACAACTTTTTGAATGTCTTAGAATATAATTATCTGTGATATTCAGCTGTTGTTTTATTATTGGGTATCACAATTTGAATTAATTGTTTAAACCAACTAAACTTTAAATTCCCCTCTAGAAGGTGATATTTACAACTTAGGGCACAGAATGTTCGTCACATAGCAGCTTGAAGACATATTGCTATGAAAACACAAATTTCTTTGCTATCTCTTTCTTCTTTGAGTCTCTCTTCACTTCCTTCAGAAATATGTGGACTGTCAAGTCTGTGGCAAGTACAGTATAAAAATACAGTATGTAAAACAATTTTTAAAAAGTCATATAGGATTCCTGCTTTTAAAGTCTCTTGAAGAGACTGGAAGAATAGGTAAATATGAATAAGTAAGTAAATTTAAATTTGTTACGTATACTAGTTAAAAACAAACTAACAAAACAAACAAAAAGCAGAAAAGCATCTTGACCAACTGGAGTTTATCTGTGAAATAAACATATGGTTCATCATGTAAAAAGAAATCAATGTAATGCACGATTTTAACCAAGTAAAGCATATGGTTTTCAACTTCTGTCTGATTTATTTTGCTTAGCATGATGATCTCAAGATCCATCCATGTTTTTGCAAGTGGCAGTATTTCATCTTTTCTTGTGGTTGAGTAATAGTCCCTTGTACATATGTACCACAGCTTCTGTATCCAATCATCTATCAAATAACACTTCAGTTGTTTCCATGTCACGACCACTGTGAATAGTGCTGCAATGAACATATAACTTAATGGATAAATGTTTTCAGATTTTTTAGATAGATCCCCAGAAGAGGGATTGCTGGGTCATAAGGTAATTCTATTCTTCATTTTTTGAGGAACCTGCACACTGTCTTCCATAGCGATTGATTTACATTCCCTCTAACAGTATATGAGGGTTCCTTTTCTCCACATCCTGTCCAACACTAGTTATTACTTGTCTTGTTCATAAACAGCCATTCTAAAAGGTATGAGGTGGTATCTCAGAGTGATTTTGATTTGCATTTCCTTAATAGCTACTGAAGTGGAGCATTTTTTCATATATATGTTGTCCATTTGTATGTTTTCCTGGGAGAAGTGACTATTTAGATCCTCTGCCCATTTCTAAATCGGATTGTTTGTTTTTTGTTGCTGTTGTTGAGTTTTATGAGTTCTCAATGTATTTTGAATTTTAGAGCCTTATAGAAAGTGTTGTTTGCAAATATCTTCTCCCATTCGGTTGGTTGTCTCTGTGCTTTGTTGATGGTTTTTTTTTGCTGTGCAGAAAACTTTTAGTTTGAGGTGGTATCATTCTTTTTTTTTCTTTTTTTCTTTTAGTTCCCTTGCCTTTGAGGTTAAATTAATAAAATCCTCTTCAAGACCAAGGTCCATAGTTTAGTACCAATGTTTTCTTCTATGTAATTTATTTTTTCAGGTCTTATATTTAGATCTTTGATACCTGAGTTAATTTTGGTGTATGGTGACAGCAGTGCAGGTTCATTCTTTTCCAGGTGGTTATTTTCCCATCATCATTTATTGAAGAAATTTCTTTTCTCCAATGTACGAAGTCTGACAATTAAGTTCTCAAACTTGCCACTGTGTGCTTATGTTGGAGCACTGTACAAACAACTTGGTAAGGTTTCATAACCTTGGCATATCTGTGTCTCACCGTTGTGTTTGAGTCAACGTGTGGCGATGTCTTGGTGAGTGGTGTTCATTATTGTTGCTGCGTGTTTTTGTGTGCCTTAGTGAGAATGTCGGAGCTTGAATTACAGCAACAAACAAACATAATTTCTTGTTAAACTTTGCAAGAGTGAAAGTGAAATCAGGGACATGTTAGTCCACATTTATGGGGATAATGCCACAAGAAAATGGCAGCGTGCAAGTGGATTAAACATTTTTCTGAGAGGAGAGAAATCATCACTAATGGAAAGAGGTCTGGGCAGCCAGTAATGAGCAGAAGCGATGAAAACACTGCAAAAATTTGTCAAATTGTGTGTCTAAATTGTCAGCTGACTGAGAAGCATAGCAGACCAATTAAACATTAATAGAGAAACAATTAAGAAAATTTTAACTAAAAATCTTGCATTGAGAAGTGTACAAATATGGTTCCAAAGGAGCTCACCAATGAACAAAAGCAAAGGAGAATCGAAGTCTGCCAAGACCTATTGAGGAGGCAAGATGATGGTTTGGGCTGTGTTAGCACTGGTGATGAAACACGAGTGTACCAATATGACCCTGAAACAAAGTGTCAAAGTGCACAATGGAAGTCAGCCAAATGTTCCATCAGTCCAAATCAAGAGTCAAAACGATGTCGCTGACCTTTTTTGGTATCAGAGGGACTGTTCATTATGCATTTGTACCAAGTGGACAAAGTGTCAACCAAGTTTACTATTTGGAAGTGCTGAAAAGTCTGCATGAAAAAAGTCAGATGCAAATGACCTGAAGTTTTCACCAACTCATGGCTCTTACATGAGGACAAGGCACCATCTCCCATGGCACTTTCTGTGAAGGAGTTTTGGGCCAGTACACAAATAACTGTATTGGAACACCCTCTCTACTGGCCTCATTAGGCCCCCAAAGACTTTTTACCCAAAATAAAGGAAATATTAAAAGGAAGACATTTTGATGACATTTAGGACATTGAAGGTCCATAGGATGAAAGCTTCGATGGCCATTCCAGAAAAAGTTCCAAAACTGCTTTGAAGGGTGGAGGAGGTTCTGGCATCAGTGCATAGCTTCCAAAGGGGAGTATTTCGAAGGTGACCATAGTGATATTCAGCAATGAGGTAAGTAGCACTTTTTCTAAGATGAATTTGTGAAGTTAACTGTCAGACCTCGTATGTTTTTTGAAACTTTTTCAAAAATTATTTGCCCAAATATATGGGTTTATTTCTGAGTTCTTAGTTCTATTCCATTGGTCTGTGTCTTTTTTTTTTCCTAGTAATACCATGCTGTTTTGATTATTGTCACTTTGTAGTATAATTTGAAATCACAGAGTGTGATACCTCCAAACTTGATCTTTTTTTCTCAGGATTTCTTTGGCTATTTGGGGTCTTTTGGGATTCCATACAAATCTGACTATTTTTTTCCTTCTATTTCTTTAAGAAATGCCTTTGGAATTTTGATGGGGATTGCATTACATCTGTATATTGTTTTGATTAATATGACTATTTTAAGTCTGCTGATTCTTCCATTCCATGAACACAAAATACCTTTTCATTTCTTAGTATCTTCTTCAATTTCTTTTAATAATGTCTTATAGTTTTCCGTTTATAGGTCCTTCACTACCTATGTTAAGTTTATTACTAGGTATTTTATTCTTGTTGCATTTGCAAAAGAAATTGTTGTATTTTTCATTTCTTTTTTGGAAATTTCACTGCTATTATATAAAAACATAATCACTTTACTCATATGTGGGATATAAAACTGAAAGTAACAAACAAGACAAACAAAACAAGCAAAAACTCACAGATGCAGACAACAGTTTAGTGGTTTCCAGAAGTCAGGGGGTAGGAGGGAGGTAGAAGAGGCTAAAGGGGGTAAAATATTTGGTGATAGAAGATTGGATTTTGGGTGGTGAACACACTATGCAATATACACATGATGTGTTAGAGAATTTTACACTTGAAACTATAATGTCCTCGTGATATCTGCAGGCCCATTTTTCTCATGTCTATAAGACTTTGCAGGTGCTGGTAGCTTTATCTCAAGTACCTCTCGTTCTTCTTGGATAAAGGAATTCTTCATTCTTCATGGTTCACTTGCCTCCGGGAGTGCTGGCAATACTCCCCTGTAGGCCTCCATTACAGCATTCATCTCCCTATGCTATGACTATGTTCACTTACGTTTCTCAAACACTGGTTTCTATTACCCTGAAGAGCACAGGCTGTGCATTTTTACTTTATATCCTTTCCCAGCTCTCTCCCAGAGAGGCACAATAAGAGATCCACACTATATAATCAGATACAGCTTTTGGCTGCCCAAGTATTAAATTGTATATGTTACTTTTGGTTAAAAAAGTTATCACGATAAAATATTATCTGCAGTCACATGCATCTTTGTTCTATTGTCCCTGTGAGCAGTAAGTGTGTATGTGTACATCTGTGGGTGCACATTTTAGTATATTATTGTGACCTTGTGGGAAACTATGCAAAAAGTAGAGTTCTGCATATCTATGTTCTAGAAATATGTTTAAATAACATATGACATTCTTGCTTCGAAGAATACTTGGACACCACCTGCCCCTGTTATCTCACTCCCAAATAATGTCCTTCAGCATTTATTCAAGGAAAAATAATAATTAGTTGCCTAAGCAGCTGCAGATCACCTTGAAGAGAAACATATTCCAACTGTTTCGGGCGGGGGGCGGGAAGAGAACCACACTATTTACTGCTTAAGAAATAAAAGGGAAACCACCTTGAATTAATAAATAGTGAGGAAAATGATAATTATTTGATCCCAAGGTTTCCTATATCTCCCAGTCCTTATGTCTTTTGAAAGGGCTTCGAGCTGAGAATGTGAGGGGAAGCCACACTGAGGGCTCCAGGGTTTTACAGAAAGTCACTGTACCCTTTAACAACGATCAGCTCAGTGACTTTGCTATCCACCTTCTGTTGCCAGCTCAGGTTCAGGTGCTGATGAGTATTTACTGGAAACATCACGGAGATAACCAAATGCACCAGCACAACTCCACTCTCCTTCTGAACTGCAACTGGGAGGTGTAATGGAATAATTCTTTGCTGGGTGTTGTCATGAGAGGTCAAGAAGGCTTCAATCCTCTAAGCAAATAGAATCCTTCTTGGAAGACTTACATTAGCTTCTCTCTCAAACAGCCAGTTCAGTCATGTCACTAAATTTTTATTGTTAAATATGCTGCAATATAATTCATTTAGGTGGATTTCTGTACTTGACAGAAACAGATGACACAGCTGATGTCCTTGAGCATATCCCACGGGCACTGAAAATCATAATCCAGCTTAGTGACATAAAATCATTCTGATTTCAGCGTAAGAGCAAATAAAATGATACGTGCCTGAGTAGTTCATTAAATACTGCAGAAGATAATCTTTCATATTACTGCATTGAGGATTTAGGAAGTGCTTCGGGTCAAAATCCTTCAAACTATGTTTAATTGTAGAAGAAAATATACTTAACTACTTAGTGCTTAAATAAGTGCTGCTTAATTTGTTTTCAACTGATAATGTCTAAGTAATCCTCCAGTTAAGAATAAAGATAGATATAAATTAGATGTTTGTTCCAGGGATACTAAAAGGATCATGGGTAGAATATGTTTGCATCTAGGACATCCTAAATCAAACGAAATTCAAGTTAATATAATTATTCCTCAAATGCCAGCTTCAGTCCTATCTTTTCCTGAAATATTTCCTGATACTCCCGTTCTCACTAAACAATTCTGTTTGAGTAACCATATCCATTATTTATTGCATAATTCCATCCCGTGCAGTTTAAAGGATAGTTCAACAACTTTCTCATCATGACTGAGAAGCTTTTTTTGAAAACAATTTTATACTGAATTTTCTCTAGGGGATTCTTTGCTCCTCAGGGTTCTGCAAAAAGTAAGGAATAGAGCTATATTTTACAACCATGATTGAATTTCTATTCTTTTCGTAAAAATAAAATATTTAATTTAAGCCATCAACCAAATTTCCTACCCCGTAAGTGTCACTGGGAACGTTCAGTTCCCTCAAAATCTGTTTTCATTTCATTTCATTTCAGAATTTTCAGCAACTTGAATTACTACATTGACTAGACCCAAAGTTTTCAGCTTACACTTTGAAATATTCAGTATCATTTCATTATCACTATGAATAAAGACTTTCTGTCTTGTAAGCATAGTTATCATTTCCTTGTCATTTAAAAATACGAGGGCTGTCCCAAGAGTATCCAGCCATGTAACATGAAAACTAGAGGGATTTACAGCTGGATTTTTCAGGACAGCCTTCGTATATAATTATATTATATTCACTACTGTTGGTTCTTCTGACCCTGCCCACATCTCTATAAGAAGTCTCTTCAATAATTATTTTCAATTTACCACTTGGGAATGCCAAATGTGTTTCAGGACCTAACTAATGAACTCTTTATCTCTTAGGAAATAGTTGTTAAAGTATTTAGTAATGAAGATCCTAGTAAAGCAAATTATTATGAACGTGTGTAGGGAAAAGGATACTGGGCAGAGTTAACCTTAATATTCAGGAGCTGGGCTTCAGTGATAGAGACCTAGGACAGAAATGGACCCAACAGTAATGGGATGGCTTCGGAGGTTGGGAAAGGCTGACCCAGATGCCAAGTATAGCTCCTTATTCAATAATTGAGGTACAAGCCACCAGCAAAGGTAACAGGGGAAGCTTAATGCGCACCATGCATGACACCTTCTCAAAGCCAGGGTCTAGACTCACACACGTGATACAATTGCCTTTTATAAAAAATAAATTTACTTTTTTAAAAAAGGGAAACCACCATAACCTAATGGTTCCGAGCCTATTGTTAATTACAGGGATAAGGAAATTTGCACTGTAATACCTGTAAGTATTTTTTTTTTATAAAGTCTCCACCAAGTATCTTAAAGTATACTCCTAATTGGTACCTGGTTATAGTCCTGGGATTATTCTTAAATAGCTGTGTGCTCTTAACTGGTCCTTAGCTATCTGGACTTCAGCTGAACAATTATTTAAATTACACATCCTACCAATGGTCCCTTAACTAATGTTAATATTATCCAATTCTTATCCTGACATAGACTCAGCATCGGTCGTATGGCAGGTGTATATTGGCTACAGTGAAAACACACTTTGAAACTAATATATTAACACCTATAAAACAGCAGTGCTCCAATGTGCTGAATCAGGTTGCTGGATATTCACTAGTTTTGTTACTATTGGATGGTATTATTGCTTTTCATTTGGAATGAAAATGAAAATGGAATGAATAAAGCAAGTGAAGCCAATCAAATATTCTACTAAGGCAGAATTTGGGCCTCCAACATGATTAAAATGTGAATCTAGGGTATTCTGCATATTTAGAAAACAAATGTAATATAATTCTGTTCTTTTTCTTGTTTGTAAGAATATATCCTTTAAAATTACATAAAGATAATTTTTTTTGGAAACAATTTCCAGCCCAAGTTAGTATTCAAGTTGCAAATATAAGTTATGATAAAGTAAATCATTCCTTTTATTTATAGCATGGCTTTTGTAATTTTTTTAAAGTGTGTATTTTCCCAGAATAATTCAACCACTTGTGTAGTCTACACTTAAAATAAATGAATATTATTTAACTGGAAGTGTTTCTTTTTTCAAGCTACAACAGAGATTTCTAATAGGCTTAAGGAAAATTTGGCAATTCACTTCTTCTTTAGATTTGGTAAATGAATTTTCTTTAGTAGAAAGATATTTTCCAATCAATATTTCAACTTATTGCAATTGCACTTTTAGGAAAGATCAACAAATTTGTATTAAAAAGCTTATTACCTTATTTCTATAAAATTTTCACTAGTGATGGGGAAATGCAAAAGATCCAAATATGTCTCGCCTATGTTGAAGAATATGCTAATTTTTAAGGCACTATGAAACATAAAGACATTTTTTATTTTAGTTTCTTCTGACCCTGCCCACATCTCTTAAGCAATCTCGTCAACCATTATTTTCAACTTACTACTTGGGAATGCCAAGTCTGTTTCTTGCTAGGAGCCTTACTAATGTACTCTTTATTTCTTACAAAATGGACAATGCCAAATGGAATTCTGATTTGCAGAGAGGAAATGTATACTAAATTATACAGGACAATTATATTAATCAGAAGGCTTTCAGTTCCAAATGTCATAAAACTAATTCAGAATGACTTTTAAAACCACAATAAAGCTAAACACAAAATTAAAAATAAATGAAACACATCGGCTCTCTTAGCTATTAAATCGTGTCACTGTGTTTCTTACTAATCTTTTCACCTCTGCTTCTGTCATTTGGCTTCATTTCCTAGTGAGAGCTCTACCCAGGGCTAGGTAGAAGCTTTCAGCTACTGGGGCTTACATGGATCCTTACAGCTCAGTCTCTCAAAAGTAAAGAGACAGTCTGTCTCTATCTCTTACATCAGTCTCTTCAAGAGATCCCTAATTCAGCCTATTTGAGCCATGTGCCTTAAAACCTGGTCCAAGAGAAAAGTATGCTCTGATTGACAGGTATGGGTCAAGTATTTGGTACTTGTTCTGGAAGGGCAGTCCCCAGAGAAGAGGTGGGAAGACAGAAAAGTAGCAGATACCTAAAATACTTCAGCAAATATATTGTTACTGATGTTCATTCTTACATTCATGGACCAAATGAAACAATAACTGTGTATAAGCACCAAAACAAGGATCCTGTGTAGGTATGTGGGGTAAATATTTGGTATAGATGGAGACAGAAATAACAGAATATGAATTTCATATTGGAATTTTCAAGACTTTATGCTTCATGGCTAAGAGGAGAGTTACAAAATTGATTTGTAGGATGCTTCTGATCCCCCCCGCATTTTTTCTCTGTATCTTACGCTTGAAATGGAGAAAACCTATACATAGACTTATGAGACATTGGAATGGTTTCTTAGAACCTTTCTTCCACCTTTAGGTTAAACATACAGACTTTCAATTTACAAGTCAATCAGTCAATAAATGAATGCAATGGTGGCAGTGTTGCCGGTGGTGGTACCATGAGTAATGTCCGAAATCACCATTCAATTTCAAATGAAAGTAAAATATTAAAGACTGCCTCTGGCTATTTATACGAAAAGGCACAGAACAGAGTTGACACTGCAAAAACCATACTTGCTTTTTCCAATCTGTAACGCCTGTGCAATTCATGTGTTAGAGCTCCTTTTCCATCAGTGAATAAAGAACAATTTATTTTTTAAGTTGCTAAGGTTAGAAACTGGAAAGGCCATCATATTTCTGATTTGTGAATAATATGATGGCAAAATCAAAGATGTCCCCATAGCTTAGTTTGCCGAAGGTAGCTACATAAAATACTTTCAAAGTGCAATGTATTGTATGATGTAGTACATATGTATACACAGCATACATGTAGTATGTAGTAATGGAGCATACTAGGCCTTTTCTTTGCAAATGCTGTATGTAGTCTCACTGCAGTTTTTTCAACTGAGTAAAAAATCGTATTGAGAGTTTGCTTGAATGTTGGATTACTGAGAATATATACAAAGAGAACCTGTTGAACTGAAGGCATATTTTCCAATCTGAATAAAAAATAACTTATTTGTTTTCATATGCTTAGAAAGTCCTGGAGATTATTTTGGACATTTACTTTAGTGCTGTGAGAAGTGGATTCCTTTACGGTCGCCACCCTCCTGTCATACGTCAGGCCAATTCCACGACTGAGGAATGGATTTTACGTGGGGGCAATGCACAAGGCAGGTGTTCGGTAAGACAAGGTGCACTTCTCCCCCATCTTCTCATCATTCCCATAGAGAATCACGCAGGGTTGAGGAACTTTCTGAATATTCAGTGACTGTCTCATTTTTAAGAGGTGACCTACAACTCCTATCTTCTTAGAAGATAATATTTTCGGCAGGGGTATAATCAGATTATTGGGGTATCACACAGTCTGAATCGTAATTCCAGCTGTTTAGAGTTGCTGCCTGAGAAAGACATCTGTCCATTATCAGGAGAACGCTGGGACTCAAGGGAAGATGGGTTCTTTTGCCAAGAGAAAGAAGGCACTCGACTCCAGAGAAGCAGAGTTTGGGTACAACTGCTTCCACTGGGAAGTAGGCCCAAGGCTGCAGGTGACTCTTCATTCAGCTAACGCAGAGTATGCCCCTGGGGTCCCTTTAACAAAGTACTGCTTGTCATACTACACTTAAAACTGCAAAGTGCTTGTGATATTTTGCTAAAATTTGGAAGTAAAAGCTCACCCATTTGCTTCTGACTCCTGTGATCTTTCCACAACTCAGCGAAATTTGATATAAGGTTTGCATTTTAAAGATTCAAGGAAGATGGCAGTTACAGTAGCATTGTTACTCATTTTCTCAAATGCTCTATAAAATCTGATAGGATAGGAAGACCAAAAGCCTTCTGAGTCTGAAGTCAGGGCACTGCTGGGGAAGGAGTGGGCTCCTAGGCTCCGAGACCTGTGGGAAGATATGTAGGAGATGAAAACTTGATAATTTTAAATTTCCCTGACACTCATTTGTTGATGGAAGCAAGCCCTTCTTTTCATCTACCAAAAAAAAAAAAATCCTGTTAATGATGGCACTTCTGATGATTATTGCACGGCCTCAGAGCATGCTGATGGCTGGAGGCCAATCCCGGCCACTTCCTTTTGCCTCTGCATGAGACATCTAGAAACGTCTAGAGACACATTGGTTTTCACAACCGGGACTATGGGAGCTACTGCCATCTAATGAGAAGAGGCCAGAGATGCTTTTAAACATCCACAACGCATAGGACAATCCCTGACGGAGAACTACCTGGTGCCAAATCCCAGATTGCTAGACTTGAGAAATCCTGTTCTAGAACCACGGTAAAAGTTCCTATACTCGTTTTCCACACAGTGAAACAAATTTCTGTGAATGACAGTTTGAAAGAGTGTGCACTCCTCTCATCATTTTTATCCATTAGAAGTCTGAGCCTGAATTGGGTGGGTGCTTCGTTCTCAGCTCTGGGCTGGAACCCAGAGCTGGTGCAGCTGCGTTCTATCATGGATGCTCAGCTAGGGAAGGATCGCCTTTCAAGTTCCCTCAGGTTGTTGGGAGAATTCATTTTATGGTGGCGGTGGATTCCAGGGCAGCAACGGGAGAGAGGAGGGAGGAGTCTCTCCGTCTTCAAGCCTCTAACAGTACAGCAGGCAGGTGAGCTCTTGTAAAGGGCTCCCCCAGTAAGGACAGGCTCACTCGGGACAGTCTCTCTTTAGGAGAACTCAAAGTCAGTATGTGATCAGGGACTTCATTTACATCTACAACATCCCTTCTCCTTTGCCACAAAGCACAAAAGAGCAATGAGACTGGCATCCTATCACCTTTGCCACAGTCAATGGCTCAGAAGAAAGTTATAGATTCTACCACCCATTCAAGGGCAGGGAATTATACACAAGGACGTAGCTCCCCTTTGACTGTGTTTGCCACAGTTCCTACCATAACCTGGACTAAAAAGGAGTCCAGCTTTTAGAGGAGACTCATTTTTGTGCCCAAGCTATGGTTATTTCACCGTGAGTAGGGGAAATAGATTTTAACCAATAGATTCTTTGTATTGTTTACTTGCCTTGTGAAGTGAGAGTCATTGTGGCAGGAAGAGCCAAGTGAAAGTCCTGAAAGTGTCACCAACCTCTATCAAAATAGCAAATCGAAAATAATATACTGTATTTTCCCAGGTATTATGTGCACTTTTTTTGCCCAAATTTGTGAGGGAAAGAGTAAGGATGCGCATTATACATAGGCAGTACTAATTTCCTATCTATATAAATGTTTTTAAATTCTTTTATTTATGCTCCTGAGTTAAAAGTGTAACTCTTGAAATCAGTAATGATATCTGTATGCAAAATAATACCTTGGAATACAATAATCAGTTTTTTATATATAAAAAATTACGCATAAAATTTCTTGTACCTTTTATCTGTTGTGTTTTACAATTGCTACATAAAATTTCTTGTACTATAATATGCTTAAAAATAAATGCTAAAATTCCTTTATAATACAAAAACGTAAGTACCTAAATATAAACAATAAAAATTCAAATTAAAAATTAAAACAAAAGATTTTTTCCCCCTGAAAGTTTGGGCCCAAAATGTGCATGCACATTATACATGGGAGCACATTAATTACGGTAGCTTCACTAGGGCAAACAAAAGGCACAGAATGGTCATCAAATACCTGCAAGATGCAGGAATGGTGAAGATGGTCACATCCCTATTTATATCACAAAGTCCAATGTGCTTGGGAAGCTGATAGTAGGATTTCATAAACTTAATGAGCTAGTAGTGCCGATTGCAGCTGCCGTACTGGATACAACATTTTACTGGGAAAAATACTCACAACCCTGGCACCTGGTATGCAGCCAAATTCTATCACTTACATTCCCACAAGTAAGGAAAATCAAAGCAGTTGCATTTGTGTAGCGAGGACAATTGTACCCTCTTATAGCCTTGTTCCTTCCTTCTTTTACAAGATTATTTATAGGACTTTTGGTCATCTTGAGACACCTCCTGTCACCTTTCTGATCTATTATATTGATAATATCGTCCCAGTTGGATCTAGTAGCAAGAATCCTAGATGCCTTACTATTACATGTGCTTCCAAGAGTGTGGTAAACATCCCGTCCCCCGACTCCAAAATTTAAGACCTACCCTACTAGTGAAGTCTCTAGGAATCCAGTAGTATGGAACATTTAAGGATATTACCATTTAAGTAAGAGCAACCCTGTTCACTTTACACCACCCACCACAAGAAGAAGGCAGAGTGCTTGGTGAGACCTCTAGGATTTTGTAATCAACACATTTTACATTTGATTATTCTGCTCTACCTGTTCCTTAAATAACCGTTATGGAGGGCAATTATAATTGAGACCTGGGACACAAATTTCTGCAGCAAGGCCAGGCTCTACAAGATACCTCACCAAATGGATCACATGACCCCACAGCTCAAAAAGAGTGCAAGGTCTGAGGCAGAGAGTTACAGTGTAGGAGCATCTGGAAAACCCCACAGGCTCCTAGAGTTACTATTCCACTGCTCCGACCTCAGACCATACCCTGGGTCTCACGGCCAGTTAACATAGGAGAGAAAAGCAGTATCGGTCAGGGTTGATGGGTTAACCTTCATGGTATTCTGGCCCAGGCTGAGCTGAAGGCTTTCACGCTACCGTTCTGCTTAGCCATGACCATATACCCACACTCCGAAGGGAACATCTCCCAGGTGGTGAGGAATCTGGCTAGCCATCTAATGTGAGAGAAGAGCTTGGAGTACCCAGCCTGCCAACAGCAGAGGCAAATGCCGATCCCTGACACGTCACCCTTCTCTGGGGACACTGACTGACTTCCCAGTGGTGGATTCCTTCTGTGTGGCCCCTCCTCCCACAAGGACATGGCACTTCATTGTGCACATTCCAGGTATGGATTTGCCTCCCGCTTCTGTAGTGGTTCTGTCAGTACTATTGTTTCTTCACATCCCAAATACTTTATACACACCCATGGCATCTCTTACAATATTGCTTCAGTCAGAGGACTTTTTGTTTCTTTTATGAAAAAAAAAAAGGGACAATAGCTGCTGTGACTAATGCCCTGAGATGATCTCATACCTTGATGGTAATTTGTGGATCTTCTTGCACTGAGATACAAATGTTTCATTACAGTGGCCGCTGAAGGGTAAAAGACATAGGTAGTTGCAACCGTCTTCCATGTGTCTCTCAGAACCACTCTCCACTTTGCTCTACCCTGCTCTCTGTCTTAAGAACACTGACTTGTATGGCTGCATGAAAGGGCTCCCATGGTGTCTGGTTTCAGTTTCCACCCTGTTTAACAGTGAGTCCTCCGAAGACCAAGGCATTCGCTGTATTTGGAAGCTACGCTGGGTAGGAAGCTGGGAAACTGCAGGAAAAATCTGGAGCACCCAAAGTGCTGGCAAATCAACGTCTTCGATACTGCAAAACCAGACACCCAACCAGACTCACAACCAAAATCCTAGGAAGACTATATTCAGGGATAAGAGAAACATCAGAGATGAACTGACTTACTAAACTACAATCAACAACTTACGCAGCTGAATGTGTAGAAGAGAGGAAAGAGACTTCCTGCTTTGGAATCCAACAACATCATACAGAGGCTTATGGTTCTTTATTTGCACATGTCTGTTGTCCAAAAATAAAAATTAAAATTGCAAAGACGCAAGAAAATACGACTGATAATCAAGAAAATGTGAGTGATAATCAATAGAAAAAGCAAAAGGAAACACAAATAACCCAGCTATAAGAGCTTGCACACAAAGATTTAAGAATAAGTATAATTTTTAAAATTTTAATTTTAAAATAAAATAAATTGTACCTGTAAAGTAAGTGTAATATGGTAAATGAAATATGTGAAAAAATGTCTCAAGTAAATGAAAAATTAAAGATATTCAATAAAGAAATGTAATCTGTAAAAGAGAATTGTGTATAGATATTTCAAAGCTATAGTATATTAAATTGAGAACCCAGTGAATAGATTTAACAGAAATTTGGACATAGCAGATTAGATGCGATGAAATGAAATGAATAATAAATGATGCAATAAATAGCAACTTAACTAGATGTGCCCTTCTTCAAATCATTTTTCTCCATTCAATCAGAAAGATTCTAAAGTGCAAATTTGATTACTTCCCTCAAAAAATATACATCTACAGACTCTCAGTGCATTTATGATAGTGTACATAATCTCCAATATGATTAGTATAAACTTACAAGACCCATTCCTATGTATATCTTTTTGGAACATATTAGTTATTCAGAATATATTAATATAAGTTTGTTAGTCAGACAGTGGGAAATCTCACATAATAAAAATATAATTATCATTTTCAAATTGTTAAAATGCTTAGTCGAAGAAATCTAAAACACTAATTAGAAAAGATTTATGCACCTCTATGTTCACTGTAGCACTATCTGCAATAGCCAAGATAGAAGCCATTTTAAAGTTCAGTTTATTAAAATGTAAAAGATGGAAAAATTTTAAAGGAACTTTTCAAAAGAAATACAGCATTCTTCTAAAATATAGTTGAATTCTATTTTTCCTTCACACTAAAAAATTTTGGTGTCTTTTATTTCTCGAATAATTGCATTACATAATAATATTAGAATTTGTCAACTGTACTGAGAATGATTCTAAAAAATTCCTCCCATAAAAAACTCACATTTAAAATAACACTAGAAATGACACAGTACTTATGTGATGTAAGTAGATTTATAGTAAAAACTTCTTCATCAAAATAATGACATTGAATTTCTTTTGAGATATTTGAGAAACATATTTTTGTCATTAATTTTACATTGGAAATATTTATAAAATAATAATTTCTGAACTTTAAAGATTAAGAGTGTAAGAAATAGAGACTTTTATAATGCAAATTTTGGGAAATTACACAATTCCGATAACATGAAGTGCAGAAATACACTAGTATTTTTTGGGGGGGGGGTAATTAATACTTAGTTATGTGAGTATTTTGTCTCTCATATAAGATGATTAGACCATAGTGCTAATCAAACCAAGGTAGTAGTACATGCTATCTCAATGGACACCATTTTAATTCTTATTTCATTGGTTCTGGATTATAAATTTAAACCTAGGGAACTTGCCCATATGTTCCATTAGCTATTGGAAAGATGTAGCTGGATTGAAACGAAACAGACTCTACAAAAACCTCTCAAAAATACATGTATACTGGGCTGTTGGTGACTGTGTCAGAGTTCAAAGATATTGTATGTCCCAGAGCTTCTGGAAAGTTCCCAGCCATGCAGCCACTCTCATTATATTGACAATGGTTGCATTTTTTTTCTGGACAGCCCTTGTATCTATGTGCCTCTTGAATACAGAACAATAGTCAGGCTGACCAGATGTCCTGTTTCAAATGGGACAGGAAACAACAGTACCGTTCCACACAAATGGTACACATATATGGTCAGCCTAGTCTCACTGGGGTAAATTCAAGGTTATAGTAGGCTGACCACATGTACCATTCGAAATGGGACAGTCCCGTTGTTTTCCATCCAATTTAAAACAGGACACCTGGTCAGCCTAACAATATTCTTTTACACCTATTAATTTCCTATGCTAAGTTCAAAGATAGCTTTTCATTGGAGAAAATGTTTTAAATACTTGCCATACAAAATACCCATTTATATGACTGCTTAGTCAGGCAAGGCAGCAGTAAGACATATTTGCTTCTTAAAATGATATTATACTGATATGTGATTTCTGGGATTGATGGTGTCTTTAGTAGTTTCCTTATATATCTTCAAATGCCTTGGTTAAAAGGCATTAAATCCTAAGATGCAATTTTAAAAGCATAATAAATGTGTATCATAATATAGAAGTTGAGTAATTAAAGAGAACACTAGCAATTTTATAATAATTTGTCAATATTATTGGTTTATGTGGGAAAAGGCACTGCAGAGAATGTTTACAGAAACTACATATGCAGAGCCTCTCAAGCACTCATTATAGTCATTTTTATAGTATCCTTGCAGGTTAGGTGGTATATCAATCCTTGTTTTTACTTGGAGAAATTTCAGTGTCTTGTTCAGTACAACTCACAGTTACACCTTACTATAAAACATCTTGCTCTACTGTATATGGAGTGATAATATATTGGATATGCTCCCATTATGAAAGACAATGCACATAAAACATCATCTCTAAAGAGAATGTTGTGCTTAGTCCTAAAACTGGAATTAATTATTATTTATTTGTTTATGCCATCCATTTTTAATTACATGTAAGTAGAGCAGCCTGCCACTCTGGCATGAGTCTTTGTTGGGTTCCTCAGCTTTCACAATAGAGAATATACTCCTCCCACTAATAGCTGACTGTTAAAACATATGGGATTCTCTGAATTAGCAATGTAAAAAAATCTCTGGTCTGTGGGCATTTGCCAGAGAAGAGAAATTAGAGTTATTTATTGGAGTGATATCTGACAGTAGTGTTCTATACATCACAATGTATGGTCCTTCTGAGATTCATGGGACAAGATTCACTGAGGTCTTAGAAATGGAAATAGTTAAGACTTTCCTAATTTTGTCTGAACTTGGGAGACTGTGAATCATATAACTGAGCATCTCTCTCCCTTGACAGCGATTGCTAGAAAGTTCAGAGCAAATTTGTAGCCCACTTCTAACAAGTGTGTAGGACCTTATGGCATGTGCTTCATCTCTGGCCTCATTTTATTTCTCTTACCATTAATACACTTCACTGCTATTGCCACTGTAATTTACATTGTTGTACTGTTTGTATTCTAAGCTGCCTGTATGTCATAAATATAACTTTATTCAGATTCATGTCACAGAAAACTTGAAGCAGTTTTCTTAGAATACATTTAATACAATAAAAACATAGCAACAGTAAAAACATAGCAAAGGGAACATTATCATTAGGAATATGAGTGTGGACTAAGTAAGAGTCAAATACAGCTAAGAGTCAAATACAATTTTTAAAAAGTTGGGCTACACATTTGGTTCAGTACTTTTGTGTGGTCAAAGGAAAAGCCACTTGATTAATGACAAAATTTACATTGTCAACTAAGGGAGATATTTTTTAAAGAGGAGAAATGTCATCTTTGTCCCCTACAACTTAAGTTTAAAAGGAAGCTATTATAATGATATTCAACTCATTTTTATATAACATACTAAAATAAGATACTGGGACTATCTTATTTTATAATTACAAAGTAAATTGTAGATACTTGGCTTTAATTTGGTCAAATTGCCTCTGATTCAAGAAATATAAAATGCATCTTTCTTCAAAGTGTTTATAAGTTTCATGGGAACACCTGAAGAAAGACTTGAGTTTATAAAGAATTTTGATGACACTTCATGGTCTCAGATAATGACACAATCCATGAAGTTCTGGCTACTTTACATTTCCAAGGCCATCCTGCTCCTAATTCCAAGCTTGAAAACAAACATACTAGAAATTCACATGCACGTAGCAATTTAATACTGTTAAGCTGGCTTTTAAAAGGTGTGGGAAAGTGTGGACTAATTAAAAAAACATAATTTGGAAATAATTATCAATAACCCCAAAAAGGTACATCTCTACTTTTTACTGTTCAAAAGTATATAAAAATATAGAGTAGCATCTATTTATGATGTTGAGTCATAGAAATTCTTTTAAAAACCTATAAAATTGTTATTGATTTTTAGACAACATCAGAATGATAATATTGATGTTAAAATTCATGATAAATAAACTCAGAAGAAAAAATAGAGTTGGAGAAAATATTTGTAACATACATAAAACAACCAGCACCATAGACTAGGTGCCTTGTAAGGGGCACTAATTCTATTTATGTGGGCTCCACCCTCATGACCTAATCACTTCCTAATACCACATTAACAGTTAGCTTTCAATGAATTTGGGGGTGGGGGACACAAACATGCAGTCTTCAGCACTGACCAAATCAAAATCTTCTCAAACACCTTAACTAATAATGAAACTCCGCCCTGGCCACTCACTCTCATCCTTTATCTAGTGCTCTTGGGCTTGTAGCATTCACCTCTGCAGGGCCTAACATTTCCTCCTAATCCATTTGTAAGCACACTGTCTGTAGTCTCCCATTAAAAATACAATGCTTCCTGGTAATACAGCTGATCGTGTATCATGTTCACCCCAACTCTTTTGTGCATTTCTCCAAGTCGATCACTTTCAAACCCTTTACAACGAGAGTTCTAGCTTAGGTATTGCCGAAACAGACGCCTGTTGATATCTGGAGAGAAGGGAAGCAGAAACCAGTATGGCTTCTGGTGCAGAAGTGGGAAGGACACGGGCGTCAGTGGGCAACAGCGAACTTTAGGCAGCAGGTTCTGCTACCCCTTTGCAGATTGCCCATGGTTCCGGTATTGCTGTACTTCCTGTTTTAAAGAATAACACAGTGACCTCCCCAGGCCTCTTGCAATAGTTCCCAATTGTTTTCAGCTTCTAATTTCTTGCATTAAGTTATTTTTTGGTGTATATTAGCTGCAGGTCACCATGTTCTGTCTAAATACCACCCTCCACCACCCCCAGCAGGCTTCATGTAGTCAAAGGAGGGAGGTTATCATCGGCCTCAGTTGTTTCTGATTCTGCCGAGCAGACACTCCAACAACCTTCCCTCTGGCAGGCAGGGAAGACATGGTCTCATTCAGAGTCCCTCTGGCCAAACAAATGACCCAAATGTACCTATTCCTACAATCATTAAACACAAAACTGAGCCTCTGGAACCCACACGGAGAGCTGTAAACCATCTTAAATTAAGGCTCAGGGGTGCTTCAGAGTTCAGACTTGAAAGCTGTACCCACAAGCTTACCAGGGGTGACCTCCCCAAAACAGGAATTTATTTATAAAAATTGTGTATTTATTCTCACATGTTTAAACTTTAGTCACCTTCAAAGGACTCTCCATTGGATGCAATACACCTATCAAGACGCCTTTTCCACAGCTCAAAACAGTTTTGAACTTGTTGATTTTGATGCCTTTCAGTGTTTCTACTGTTTTTTGTTTCACCTTTTCCACATTGGCAAAAGCTTTCCCTTTTGAGGACTTTTATAATTGAGGAAACAAACAAAAAGTCATGTCAGTGGAGATCTGGGAAATTGGGAGGGTGGGGCACAGGGGCCATGCCATTTTGGGTCAAAAGCTGCCCAGCACTCAGCGCGGTGTGGGCAGGTGCACTGTCATTCTGCACATTGTTCTTATAAATCACCCATCATGAAATGGGCAAAGGAGTTAAAAGTCTCCAGAAAAAATTTCACTGAAGCCGAACGCAGCCTCTCACAACACCGCCAGCTCGTACCCAGATGCAGACGGGTTCCTAGAACACTCACCTAGCGGGGGAAGCCTGTCCTACAAGGGGCCCACCTCCCAGAAAATAATTCTGGGTATTTTTGGGTCCCTCCTTGTTTTTGCTTTCAAGTGACCTTTTTTGCCCTTATCAAAATAAAGGCAGAAATTCTTTTCAGGTTGGGGGTTAGGGGACATCAGTTTAGTACATTTTTGGTTCTTACTAAAACACACACACACACACACACACACACTGAAAGTTGCAATTACATAACAAATAGAAGTATAAAATTTAACATGGCCAAAACAAATATTAGTAGTTTCCCATGGCTCTAAACCAGTTTTACCTCAAGGTTGGTAGAATGAAGCACCTTTTATCCAGATTCACAAACCAGGAAACCTCTAGTCCTTTTAAAGGGCTCTATTCCTTTGCTCTTGCTCAGTGACTTGTGTTAGCTGTACTTCTGAAATAAGATATCTCAAGTCCATGTGCTTCTTCCATCCTTTGCTCCCTCACGTTAGTGCCTGGGTTACGAGCATCTCTCTGAGCTCACTGTGGAGCCCATGGTCTGGACTTCCCCTTGCTGTCACTGCCTGTCTTTCACAATGATG
The DNA here is from genome assembly GCA_004026885.1 of Lyroderma lyra. NCBI lineage: Eukaryota > Metazoa > Chordata > Mammalia > Chiroptera > Megadermatidae > Lyroderma > Lyroderma lyra. The sequence goes on from PVJL010001656.1 coordinate 181,727, forward strand.
ATCCTAACTAACAACAACAATAATAATAATATTATATAAGCATTTACATATATATGCAGACATACCCACACATACATATGACTAATTGGTCATCTTTAATTTTTAGATTTAATTGCAAAAATTCTGGATCAGAGTTTCCTTTTTAAAAGTGGGAACTGGGTTTGTCTTTTCACAGAGCCACAGGGCATGTGTTTTCATTAGGTTGCCAATGTGTCAAGACTTCTCTCTGTGGTGTCCTGACTCTAAGGACAGTATCAGCTGCCAATTTTCATTCCTCATAGTTATGCTGCCATTTTGTTCATGGTAAATTCCAGAGGAAAGAAAAATGTGTCCTGTGCAGTAAACAATTCAGTATCAAGAAAAAAAAAGTTAAGGGAAACCATAAATCTCTTTGTTAAGTGAAGACTGCGTATTCCTGCACATTTAATACTCAAGCTGAAGGCGTCCATAGTTGAGATAGAATTTAAGGTGCCATTATAACACCTGGGGCGTAGGGATTTGAGTATCAGACTACTGCTCTAATAATATTTGTTATCCATGATAAAGCTGTGCATAATGCTCATTGGTTTAAAGACGCCCGTTAAGCACAACATCTCATTTCATCATCACAACAAGGCCAAGAAGGGAGCACTGAAGACAAAGAAAGGCACAGTCAGAGAAGTTGATTTGTGTAAGTGCACACAGTTAATGATAAAGCAGGGAATAAATCTGTTTTTAGGCCTTAAGATGGGAACTTTTACTAACCTGGAGCATCCGTACCCTATAACACCTCGTTACAAAGTGATTTAATGTGTCTATTTCATTTGCTCATCATATTCGTAACATCGAAAACTCAGAGCTCTCCAATTAGAGGATATAGGTGTATTTCTCTACATAATGACCCTTCAACTTTAAGAAGACAGTTCCGTTTATTGGAAATAATTCAGTCTTGGGTTTACATTTCAGTTGTGACATCTACCATCTTCTGTGGGGAATAAAACATGACATAGGTTCATGAAATAAATTTACTTGGCAAGATTATAAGAGGAATAAATGAGATAATGTATCACATATATTAAAGTGCCCAGCATTGAGTGTGGCTTAATACATGTGAGTGCTCTTCCTGTTTCTTCCTTACGGCTAACCACCCTGCTCGACTACCGAGCCCACCTCGGGCAAGCACATCAAGTTAACCACTATGGGCTGGCTTGCCCCATCACTCCAACAATGACCAGTGATGCTCTAGCTATGTCCCTACAGCTTTTACTCTAGGGCAATGGCTCCCAACTTTGTCCATCTGTATACCCCTTTTAAACTCATTTCTATAAATTGTACCCCTTGTTTTTAAAACAGCTGTTTTTAAATACTGACACTTTTGTTCAGTGCTTATCTTAATATAAAATAGTGGAAATGAGGTAATAAGTTAGGAAAGAAAAATTACTACACTAACAATACAAACCACAGATTTAAGACAGCACCCCCTGGCCCACCCCCACGTCCTGGCAGCCATACTCTGGCCTTTGACAGTGTCTTTATTTGTTTTTATTCTTATATTATATACAGTGAGATGTGGACATTTAAATGCTAGGTTTTACTTCACATAAAATTTTTGAATTTTCCGTGAGAACAATAAAATGAGAGAGACCAGTTTGCGCTGAATCACGTGTAGACCTGATGATCAAGTATTTAAACTGAAAAGAATTATGATTAAAGACAATGCACTTTTACTTAGTCAATAACTAAACTGATCAAACAGTCTGGCTACTGATGTATTTATATGTTTGGGGTAGTTCTAGAACCATTGCAAATGAATTGTTCTGAAACTGTGTGTGATGATTGGCAAAGGAGTAGTTTGGGGAAAGGGTTCATAGCCGCGCCTTCACCAATCATTCCTGAATGTGATCTAATATTGCAGTGTCTATATGAATGGTGATTCAAACCTAACATTTATTTTTCCTTAACGAACGTTTTGCATTTTTTTACTTTACTTGTTTTCTCGCATTACTATTTTTTGCATATCCCTGAAGGGCCCAGCATGTACCCCTGGGGATACAGGTACCAGCGCTTGGGAACCAATGGTATAACGTGATATATGAGAGATCTTTGTGCCTATTCTCCATTACCAGGAAAAATCAGAATTTAGCTTGTGGTACCTCTCAGTACCAAGGCAAGTCAGCTATTGTACGAGCAATTCTCCCCTTTATCCTGAGCAAATCACAGTGGTACCTGAAATTCGAAACTGATAATACTTCTGATGTCTATTATCTAATAAACTGCTCATAAAAATCAAATGTAAGGTATATAATCTAGTGGGGCATTCTTTCTTTCCTTACTTGCTGAAAACAATTTGCATTTAAAATTCTTTTTCCAACTAGATGAGGTAGACGAAAAGAGGACATCTCAACTTCAGTTTCAGGTCCAATTATTTGCTGCTGCATTAGTGGAATCTGTTTTGGAGAATTTGGGCCACAGATAATTAAAAAGTATTATAGTGATCACTAGAGAGGATGGTGGAACTGAGGGACACAGAGACAGAGTGGGCGCATGGAATTATAAACACAGGTTTGTAACACTGTTTTAGTTTATCAACAGAAAGCTATATTTTACAATCCACCTTTGAAAAGAAATGAAGAAAGCTAATGATGGACTAGGACAAATGCATTTCATATCCTTACACACTGCAATTGAATTTGATAAGGGTATGAAATTCATTCCGGAACTTTCTAACTTAAAATAAAAGCATCTAATTTGGAAGGCCATGGTAAACAATTAAAACTGCATTTTTCCTTTTCAGAGATCTAACTTGAGATGTCAGTGTGCATTTGTAATTTCTTTCAAACTAGGTCTGTCAATTTACTCCCATTTTTCTTCTTGTATCTAAAAATGCAAATAGACAAGGTACACAGGAAACCTTTTTGAGAGGGGAAAAAAAAACATTCCTTAGAGAAGATTTTGATTCAAAGTGGCCTCGGTTTATTTACCAAAGTGCACTCTCAGAAAGTTTATTTTATTTTCCTTAGACCCATTTGGAAACACTCTTTGAAGGGGTGACATTTCAAGAGAGGCACTTGCTGAGCTGACAGAACACCCCTACCTCTCCTCAACACTCTTCTTTCCATTTGCTGCTGTGACAGTGGTCATCAAGTCTCCAAGGTGGTGCTTAGGCTGCTCTCAAACTAGTCCATCGCTTTCTAAGCCTTGAATTCTTTTCCAAGGAAACGAAGTTGAAAAGGCTTTTGAGCGTGAAGAGAACAGTGGATTTGAGTTTGCGCTGAATCATGCGTAGACCTGTTTACGTGAGCATGCTAGGTCTCTCTCATTTTATTGTTCTCACGGAAAATTCAAAAATTTTATGTGAAGTAAAACCTAGCATTTAAATGTCCACATCTCACTGTATATAATATAGGAATAAAAACAAATAAAGACACTGTCAAAGGCCAGAGTATGGCTGCCAGGACGTGGGGCTGGGCCAGGGGGTGCTGTCTTTCCTAAATTCAAGGTGTCCTAATGACTGAAGCGCAATGTGCATAGTAACCATGCTGAGTCATTGTCTTCCCCAAGCCACAGTGTCAAACGTGTCCACCCATCCTGTAACCACACTCCAACCCCCTAACATAGAGAGATCTGGCACCTTCCCAGGTCACAGGTCTAGGCCTAATGCCCTTACCACACTGGCTGTAGGGCTGTGTCTCATGAAGGCCACCTTCGTGGCTGATAAACCTCAGGAGACCTGGGAGGAGAAGCCCTGCAATTGTGTCAGGAACTTGAAGAGCCATTCTTTGAGATAAAAGTCTGTATGCGTTCTGCGAGTTGTGCTAGTCACCAATATTTTCATTTGTGTTGTGTTTGCTTAGATTTTGTTTTGGGTATTTACTTTCACTTATAAATTTAAATATCAGGCAAATGAATGAAAATTTAGCAATTGAGTCAATAATCATGACCTTTATTTTTTTTAACTTCCTTATCTTTACGACATAGTAATATATTTTACTTCTCATTCATTTTTTAAAAATTTTTCAGATGTACAGTACAAGTAGTTTTGCTTTTTAAAGCACTGTTGCCCTTGAGGTATTTTCATTCTAATGGCTGGGTACTGCCAGGCAAGGAGGTCCTGTGCAGTAACTGAGGAAGTTGCCAGTACCTTTCCCCACTAAGCCCAGGGCACTGACTAAGACTTCCCATCTCCCACGCCTTCCATTACCAGGCTACTCTGAGAGAAGAGCGGAGATTTCTTTTTTCTCTCCTTTTCTTGTGAAAAGAACACTTAACATGAGATCTACCCTCAACAAATCTTAAGTGTACCATACAGTATTACCAGTAGGCACAACGTTGTACACTAGACCTCCAGAACTTACTCATCTTAGATAACTAAAAACTTATACCTATTGATTAGCAACTGTCCATTTCAACCTCCCTCCACCCCCTGGCAACTAACTACCATTTCTCTCTTTCTGTCAATTGGACTATTTCAGATACCTCACCCAAGTGGGATCACGCAATAAGTGTCCTTCTGTGACTGGCTGACTTCACCAAGAATAATGTTGTCAGGCATTGCAGGATTTCCCCCTTTATAAAGGCTGAATAATGTTCTATTGTGTGTAATATCTGTACCACCTTTTTTAAAAATCAATTCAGGGAGTTCCCTGGTGGTGTAGTGGCTTAAGACTTCGGCGCTGGCGCTGTCAGCGCTGCGGCCTGGGTTCGATTCCCAGTCAGGGAGCTACCCACATACCAAAAAGAAAAAAAAAAAATCAATTCATTCTCCAATGAACATATTTAGGTTCTTTTTGCATCTTGGGTATTGTGAATAGTGCTGAAATAAAAATGGGAGTTTTAATATCTCTTTAAGATATAATTTCAATTATTTCAAATAAGTACCCAGAAGTGGGGTGGTTGGATCAAATGGCAGTTGTATTTTAATGAACCTCCATTCTGTCTTCCATAGCTGTTGTACCTTTTTGTATTCCCATCAGCAGCATACAAGGGTTCCAATTTCTCCATGTCCTCACCAACATTTATTATCTACTTTTTTATAACAGTCATCCTAACAGGTGCAAAATAGTATTTCATTGTGGTTTTCATTTGCATTCACCTGATGATTACTGACATTGACCATCTTTTCATATATCATGGCCCTTTGCATCCTTCTTTGGAGAAATATCTATTTAAGTCCTTAAGTCAACTTAAAATCCCAAGGATCCAGTAAAAGAAAAACAAACTGAACGTGAAATTAGAAAAAGGAATGAAATAATAGATGATATCAAAAATAAAAGAAATTAGGAAATTTTTTAAAATAGAAAACACTCAATGAAACTAAGAGCTGTTTTTTTGAAAAAGTAAACTCAACCAACCTTTAGCTAGACTAACTAAGAATAAAAGTAGAATATATTAAATTGAATCAGAAATGAAAGCGGAGACACTACAATGGTATCACATGAATAAAAAGGATCAGAAGAGACTACCAGGAACAGTTATGCACCCACAAATGGGGGAGCCTGGAATAAATGAATAAATTTCCATTTATCCATACAACCTATCAGGACTGAATCATGAAGAAACAGAAAATCTGAACAAACCAATAATGAGTGAAGAAATGAAATCAGTTATCAAAAACTTCCTAACACTTTTCAAAAAGCCCAGGACCAAAGAACTTCACCAGTAAATTCTACCAAATATGGTATTTAAAGAACCATTAGTACCCTTTCTTCTCAAAGTCTTCCAAAAATGTGAAGGTAAGGGAACACTTCCAAGCTCATATTAAGAGTCTAGTAGTACCCTGTTACCAAAATCCATGAAAGCACCACTAGAAAAGTAAACCAGAGGCCCATAGCCCTGATGAACATAGATGCAAAAATGTTCAATGAAATGCTAGTGAACTGAATTCAACAGCACTTTTAATGTGCTCATACACCAGGGATAGCTCACCATAGGACAAACTATTATGTGATACATGACATTAACAGGACATTAAAGCACGTGATCATCTCAATAGACGCAGAAAAAAAAATCTGATGAAATTCAAGATGTTCTCAGAGAAACTCAGCTGAGATTTCTGGAGCAAGTTACGTGCGTGGTGGGCAAGGTCTGCAGGAACTTCAGGAGAAGCTGATTTGAGGCTTTCTGATAGAGCCATCAGGGTTATTAAGGAGCCAAACTGAAAATAAATATGCCTTTTAGGAGAACAGACTGACTAAACATTTTGAAACAGAGATAGACATAATTAACAAAGGGTTTAGAAGAAAGCGCGCGCCTCGTAATTCGCACTAAATCTAAACCGGACAGACAGGGCTGGGTTTACAGGATGTGAAGTGAGGTGCTGAGTTGAGCAGACATTTCAAACCACCTTTTTTTTTAAAATTCTGCTTGGAACATGTCTGAATAAAGTACAATAATCAAGTAAATAAATGATTATTAAAAAAGAGAACCAGCACCTTTGGAGGTGTGCTGGTGACCTCATGGTGAGATGGTCCAGTCAGTCACTCCCTCATGATAAGAAACACTCAGATACAGCGATGAAGACCTGTGCTGTCATTGGCAACATTATGCTAGCTAATGATAGCGAGGATAATCTAAATAGAAGTCATCTGCTGTTTCAAGAGCATGTCAGTTCACCTGTATGATCTGACAATAACCTGTGTTTTTCCTCATAATCGAGTTCTGCATAATCATGAGAAAAGAGACCAGGAAGGCATTTTACTCTGAACCAGTCATTCCTGGAGAGAATTGACCTTTTTTTTAAAAAGTGAGTTCTACAACACTACTTGTCATTTTTTCCCCCTCAAATGAAATTATTAACTACTATCCTACTAAAAGTGTTTTTTTTTTTTCCCTAGCAACAGGAATCTTTGTGCTTCCTCAATGAATGATTAAGAAAAAGCAACAGATTTGTTCAGTGTCCTAGAACTTGTATTTCTGTGCATGAGGCTTAGCGTAATTGAAATGGGAAGGAGATTTGTGTTGTAAAATGCCACATGACCTGAGTTTAAACAAAAATGCTCAAAAATGACAGCCAGTAACCACATGCTCAAACACTTTCCTAGAAGAAGAAACAATGCACAGTAGAAAACATCAATTATTCGACATTTTCCTCTTGGTATTTCTTTGGAACAGAACAGAATGTTTGTTAACACATACAGAAAATTCATTGGTGCAAGAAGCAATTATCAAAAAGAAACAAAGTGAAACAGGAATTGCAGTAGAACATTGTTTTTTTGGGTTCTCCTTCTAACTACTAGAGTGACATGTCCCCATTTCTGGTGCTTATACAGCATCCTGCTTTCTCCTTCTTTTTGGCTCTCTTATTTCTGTGACACTCTCCTGGTCCAACAGGCAAACAGTGACGGGTAGTAAAGACCCAGGGCGGAAAATAGTTCAGTTCAGGAATTGTACTAGGCAACATAGGCTTTTTCACAGGAATAAAAAGAATTTTTTTGGTTGGTTGTGTGTTTATTTTATTTCTAAGGGGAGTGTGTGCTTCATTTTCAAGTCAGGTATTTTGTGTCATTTCTTTCCATCGTAAATTGGTATTTTGGTGGTTTTTGTTTGTTTTCTGTTATTAATCAGATCCACAATGTACTTTAACAGATAGATGCGGGATTACCTATTCTGTCAATTTTCTTTCTTTCTCTTTCCTTCTTAGCTAATTACCTTCCTTCCTTCTTCACTCCCTCCTTCCCTCCCTCCCTTCTCTCTCCTCCCCACCCCCAGCCCCTGTCTGTTGCTAGTTGGTCTCTGGAGATTTGGAAGAAAAATATCAGTGAAAGCAGTGTTTCCTAACAGTCTTGTTACCGAATCTAAGTTGAGCTTTTGGAATGCTATCTACCTTAGTGTCTCAGGAGAGCTGCAGAATAAAATAAATCCTGTGGGGATAGAGGTCAGACAATATAAATGTTATAGTTTGTTCTTTATTAAAGACAATTTTTCTACATTTGCTTGTGTTTATAATCTTAATATAGAAAAAAACCAATTTGTATGAATTAAGCCTGAATGTGGGAATGGATTCATGAAAATATTTTCAACAAAAAGATTATCCAATTTTTACTTTGCTAGTTACTCTAAAAGAATGCCAATTCTATTCCTTCCATGTCTATATTATTTATAGATATGGCTTACATTAATGAAAAAGAGAATCAGTGATACCCTGACTAAAATATTGAAGTAGAATTGAGTTCTTGGCTTATAGGAAATAACGGTTGGGCGTCCTACAGTGGTCCCCAACCCTTTTCCACCTGTGTACCCCTTTTAAACTCATTTTTTATAAACTGTACCCCTTGTTTTTGAAACAGCTATTTTTAAATGCTGACATTTTGTTCAGTGCCTATCTTCATGTAAAAATAGAGGAAATGAGTTAGTAAGTTAGGAAAGAAAATTACTATACTAAAAGTACAAACCAAAGATTTAATTTTACAATATTTCTAACAGTTAAATATTGACAATGATGATCAAATATTTAAACATTTTAAAAAAGCTACTTGAAAAGACTCACGATTAAACACACTTACTTTTACAAAGTCAACAACTAAACTGATCAAACAGTCTGGCTATCAATGTATTTATATATTTGGGGAAATTCTAGAAACTCTGAAAGTAGATTGTTCTGAAACTGTGCGTAATGCTTGGTAGAACAGCGGTTTGGGGGAAGGGTTCATAGCAACGCCCTCACCAATCATCATTCTCCAATGTGGTCCAATTTTGAAGTGTCTCCATGAATGGTGATTCAAAGTTAACATTTATTGTTCCATAACTAACATTTTGCATTTTTAAATTTTACTTGTTTTTTCCACCATTACTGATTATTTTTCATGTACCCCTGAATGGCCCAGCACATATCCCCGGAGGTACACGTACCACCACTGGGGAACTGATGCTCTAGCACAGTGATGAGGCGTGGGTACTCAAAAACCTGGGGCTTTTAGGATTTCCTCACAGTAAAGAATTTGGTATTTTCTCATCTTCTAGAGAGTAGGATGGAGATAAAATCAACATGCCACTATCAACTATCATAAACACTTTTCTGCAATACATAGCTTTATTTATTCAATTTCAAGGTAAATATTATGTACAATAAAATGTACAATTTAATAAGTTTTGTCAAATGTATGTACCCATGAAATCAATACTCCGACCAACGTAAAATGTGTCCATCATCTCAGAATGTTCGTGTGTTCCTTTCCGATTAGTTGTCTCCCTGCTCCCATTGATAAAGCAGTGTTCTGGTTTCTAACATTATAGATTAATTTTTCATGTTTTGGAAACTACTACAAGTAGAATCATAAATAATGTACTTTTCTTGCATCTGGCTGCTTTCAATATAAGGTTTTTGAGATCTATCCAGATCGATGCATCAGTAATTCATTCTTTATGCCAAGAATCCGAGGTGATTCTAATTGCATTTCTAGTCCCGTAATGTGACATGTATTGATGCTAAGTGAACAAGCGAATGCATTTTGACAAATGTATATTCCCATACAACTATCACCCAAATCAAAGAGAGAGAACATTTTCATCATTGCCAAAAATCCCCCTGTGTTTGTTTCCAGTCAACCCCACCTATTCCCACAGAAAATCATTGCTCTAATTTTTTATCATGATACGTTTTGTGGGCTCTCCACTTCACAGAAGGTCACGTGGTACAGACGTTTAGCACTTGGCTTCTTTTGTTTGGCATGCTCTCCATTACATGGTTTGGATATACCAATGCTGTTTATTCAATCCCACTTCTGTTGAGGGACATTCCAGTTCCTTGGTTTGAGCTTCTACAGGTAAAACTGGTGCAAGAATTTAGGTACCCATCTCTTTGGGGGACATACGTTTTCAATTCATTTGTCCATCTCTAATGCACGTGCAAGTTCAGTTCAATGAAACTCTCCACAGCAACAGTACTCCCTTCCAGCCTGTCTCTATATAACCTTACAGTCTCCACTTTGTGGGGTAACATATGTTAGCTTTTATACACCTTTCAAATAAAGGGAATGAGGTTATAATTATAAATTAGAAGGCATTCATTTAAATTTATGTCTCTTGTCCAGATAACGATTCCTAGTTTTCTTTCCTGAGAAGGATACGTAGACATGGAAAGATGAGAAGAAAGATCAATTCATTTAGTTGTTTACTTCCTCAGTAAATGTTTGTTAAGTGCCCACCGCTTTAACTGTGCTAAAATGAATTGGGATTCCAAAAGCCTTAGTTTATAAATAACAGAGGCTGATGTTCGTATGACAGCAACTCATGTTAAATCAGAAAATGCAGTGACCGTGCAGTCACAATGGCCGCAGTTACTACTTATTTGCAGCACCTCATTACGTTTTGTTTTTGAACACCTGATTTAGAATTTTAGGGATATATTGGTAGTAAAGATATGTTCTGTATTGAAATAGTTCTCCCAATTGTCATTTCTTAAAGTAATTATTGAGTCTTTTAAAACCAATCAATTGTTTATTATGTAGAATGTAGGAAGACAATTTGAAACAACCACCTCTTTCCACTAGAGTCAAGAAGCCACATTTCCCCTACAATCTGCAAGTGGAAATTCCTGGCTGAAGCTATTTTGCTGCATCATGGATAAAAATCATAGTTAAGAGCAGTGAAGCTTTAGTAATAATTCTCCTAAATTCCATGCCTGACAAAGAAAACCATAAAAACACAGTGGCATTTTCTGTTTCTGTTTTGTTTTGTCTTAAATTTGAAACTACTAATTCTCGGCTCAGATTTCTAGTCAGTTGGCTGAAATATGCTATTGTCCTAGACTTGAGTCAGTGGCTCTCTCTTCTCTTCCTGTGGCCTGACACAATCATTTCTTAGTTGACACATTATCGTAAGGCAAATGCCAACAATGGACACTGACGACCCTACTTCTACAACACGGAACTTAATCTCTGCAGGATCTTTTCATTAGAATTAAATGTGGCAGGCCCCACTCAGGTTTTAGGGCTGACATTCAGTCAGCCCTATTTTTTTCCTTTGTTGTCTTTTGTACGAGTATTTAGCTGTCGTCTATAATATGTGAGAATTAAAAGCAATGCGATGCAGCTATTTTAAAAGTTTTTAAATCTTCCAATGATGCTATTAGAAACTATTCACTTCTTTCTACTCTAATACAATCTTTCTAAGGTCAGATTTGCTTAAGTGTTTAGCAAACAGGTTGATAAAAGCATCAGACAACTGGAATTTAAAAGCAAAACAAAACAAAAACTCAAGACTCATAGAAACAGCAAAGGGATGGTTACCATAGAGGGGGGCGTGTAATGATTGGTGAAAAGGGGAAGGGAACTGTAATCAATAATACTGTGAAAAGTTTATACAGTGACAAATAATTACTCAAATTAGTGGGGTGATCCAATTGTAAGGTATAAAAATGTCAAATTACTACACCGTATACCTGAAAACAATATAGGATTATACAAAAGCTGTTCCAATAATCACCAGCCATAAATGCCTCTATTTTTCATATTACATGGCTGGAAACTTTCTGGACAGCCCTCATACTTAAATAAAAAGTATTAATTAAAAAAAGTTACCCCAAAATATTAATTGATGGCATTTTATGTCGATCTAGCGCCTATTTGTTTAACAGTTCTACATAATCTCATTTTTATTTATGCATTAATTACAGATAAAAAAGTTTAAAGGTTTCCAAATATTTGCTTGGCACAGATCTTATACCTTCTACTTTTCTTTTGCATGCTCACATCCCAGGATAATGTAATTGTTTTTGAGGGTATGATGGGTTGGATATGATGAAGTCTTATTCATGGACATCAGCTGTTTTTGTTTTTATGAATGCATTTTTAAAAATCATTCATTTTAAAAATCAATTTGAAAGGACACCTGTCAGTATTTGGAAACTAATTTTCTTTGGTTCTATCTTTGATGTCTCAATTCCTGGCCATGTACAATCTGGGGTGTTCACACATTTAAGAGCCTGGTGGTGTGGTTTTTATTATATATTTGCTCCTAACAATGTTCCTGAAGAATATGAGCTTCTGTTCTGGCTGATTGAAAAGAACTAACTGTTATGGACATGAGTGGTTATGTTTCCCCATAATGATGAAAGGAAAATCAAAACAAACACTAACAAACCAAAAAACATCTTCTTAATAGACCTAGAAGAAATACAGGCTGTAAAGAAAACCCAATACATAAAAATTCAAGGATATAGATATATAAAGAAAATAAGACATGTCCATTCAGAACATAACAAAACATCTCAAGTAAATTGAGATTGAAATCTGTTAGCCTAAAAAGTGGCATTTTTGAAGAAGCAAAAAATAAAGTTTAATTTTTCTCTGACAAGATTTCTTTTTTCTTCTTTAAAAAAGTTATTGTTCATTTCAGTGAAACGTACACTTCAATGTATCTATAGACCACCTGTTGTATAGTAACTGTTTGTGAGATAACCATAATACAGAACCCCAAAAATAGTTTGAATTCAAACTTAAAAGGTAAAAATACTACTGAAGGGCAAATCTCTGGAAAATAAGATATGCTTCCAACGCCATCCATTAAAAGATGACTGAAGTGACCAGAGAGAAACAGAATTAGAGGTGGGATCACGTACTGCCCTCAGTTAGTGTGGGATGTAATGAGTAGGAATGGAGCTCACCGCCACTGAGGAAAACGTGTGCTAAGCACTGTACAGGCTGGAAAACAATGGGAGAGCACACCGAGAATTCATACATTACTCTTCTTCCTAAGACAGTAATCTAGTACTGAAAGATGTGGAAGAATTTCGTGTAAATCCAGATGATACCATTAATTGGGAGAAGCGATGGTTACACATACATTTCACATATATCATTCCTCAGAATTTATTCGAAGAAGGTCCTATGTAATTCATAAAAAATGTATGAAAGAAGGCCTGTAATTCCCAAAATAAGAAGCAAAATAGCACAGAAGTAGGAAAATGATCATTTTCAAGGTTTTTCAAGTGAGCACTGAAACATGTAGAAATATGAATGTTTAGTTGTCATAATAATACAATTACAAAAAATATAAGATTTAAATATAATAAGTCAATGATAGGACATAATGAAAAATAATCCTAATGCAATAATAATGGACTGGGCTTTTTTTCCTGGAAAAACTAAGAGGTTGCAGTAATAGAATTATATATGTGTTCTCTATTTTTCTGAAAGATGAAATAAAACACAAATCACAAAGAAAAATATGGAAATAAAAAATCTCAATGAAGCATTGTAGTTGAAAACACATACATATATGACAGATATAAGATCATAATTTTATGATAAATGTAAATGAAATAAAGTTGAATATTTACAATATGGGATGAATTATAATTTGTATAAACTATACGAGAGAAACTTTAAATGTAAAAATATAAAATATAAAAAACAATTCTAGTTATTCTAGTGTTAGACTACTATAAAATTACAGGTTGTATCTAACAAAAAAAGTATAGAAATGTATATAAAAAATATGAGATAATTAGTGGAAACTACTTAACACTATTCCTGGCATATAGGATGAACTCATCATTTGTAAGCCATAATATTGCAATTGTGAATGAGAACGAGGACCTCAAAGAAAGCTTTGATATTAGGAAAATATAACATACCTAAGTCAATATTGTAAAGATGTTATTAACTTTAAAATTAATGTGAATGTCACAATCAGATCCACTATAGCTATTTCTGCTATTTATGGTTAGCAGTTTTGAGGAGTAAAATTACTCTTTCCTCCTCTACTTAAACAGAGAAATTGAAATACAACAACTTTATCACTCAAAATATGAAGGTGAAAATCTAGAGCTTTTGAATTTTCCACCCTTTCCCTTGAATTGAGCTCCCTTATCACTTAGTGTAAAATGGAAAAGCTTGTTAACTGGAGAAGCAGAAGTTGGTGAGACGAGGTCATAAAGGAAGAACATGTAGCTTCTCACAATTTTTTATCGATTAAAAAGTAAAATAAAACCCAGTAATACTGTAATGGAAAGAACAGTAGACACCACGTGAGCAAAGTTATCATTATCAGCTCTGTGACAACTCAAAAATCATGTTTCCTAAGATGATGCATAGAGAATCATAAAACTTCATCTCTGGATATTTTTATTAGAATACATGATTTTTTTCTATTCATGAGAAAGCATTACATAAACCCAAATATAACTACTTTTACAAAAAGAAAAAAAAACCCTGGGTCTGTATTCCTTAAAATTTCAAATTCATGACTGACAAAAAAAGTATTCCAGTTTAAAGGCATGACAACTAAATGCAATATATCGTACTGGATTGGAGCCTGACCAAGATCTGGTATTCCTATAAAGAACAGATAGAGGTGAGATTGAGTGTTGGTGCAATATAATAGTATTCTCTCAGTGTTAATTAATTTTCTCTCTTATTTTTAAATTGCACTGTGTTTAAGCTGTAAGAAAATATATGGTGAACTACAAAGTGGAAATAGAGTTTCAGTTTATAATTTCGTCTTAGAAGGAGGTGGGGAGAGAAAGAGAATGTAGACATTAAAAATGTCAGACATAATCAATGATATATGAATCTTATACAAATAAAGATACTAAAAATCCAACAATAAAACAAAACTAAACACTTTTTTTTTAAAGGACAACTGGGGACATACCAATATTGACAGGATATTTAATGGCATTAAGGGATTATTGTTGTTTTTTATGAATTTAGTATTTTTTTAAAAAAGAATTCTTATTTTTTAGAGATACATGCCAAAGCATTTACAGTTAAACCCATGATATCAGACCTTTCCTTCCAATTCCAAGAGATTGATTGGGTAAGATATCAATGAAAGTAAGATTAGCTATTGCACAATAATTGTTTAAACTGGTCATGGTTATGTGGGAAACTAATTTGTTTTTCTCACTACTTTTGTATATATTTTATTTTTCTATAGTAAAAGTTTTAAATATTTTAGGAAATTTGCTGTTAATCCATAAAAGAATATGCTTACCAGGAAAAACTATTTATAAAACATCAAATAATATGCCAAATAAAGATTTTATCAAGAATCCATATTAATGTAATGGTTAATTTACATGCTGAAAACAGTAACAGCAAAAGCAGTCTGATTTAGAAAACCTCTCTTTACTCTGCATGTTTCATATATATTCCTTCTTTCTTTCCTAAATTTTTAAAAGTTCAC
Organism: Lyroderma lyra; assembly: GCA_004026885.1. NCBI lineage: Eukaryota > Metazoa > Chordata > Mammalia > Chiroptera > Megadermatidae > Lyroderma > Lyroderma lyra. The sequence goes on from PVJL010001656.1 coordinate 196,832, forward strand.
AAGTTAAAGAATGTCATTGTCTTTGCAGACTAAGGTTTTCAAAATTTGGGGGTAGATACCGAGAAGGGGGATTGCCAGGTGGCAGGGAACTGACTCTGGGTCAGTTCTTACAATGCAACACACATACGATGCACCATAGAATTGAACACCTGGAACCTACAGAATTTTTGCTCACCAATGTCACCCCCCCAAAAAAAATCTAATAATAAAAAAATAACTCTAGAAATCACTATCTGTATACAAAGTAATACTCTGGAATAAAGTAATTTTTTTTTGTATAAAAATGTTTATACATAGATTTTTTTTGTACCTTGTATCTGTTCTTATGTTTTGTAATGATTTGTTACATAAAATTCCTTGTACCATAATATTAATATGTTTAAAAAATGCTAAAATTCCTTTATAATAAAAAAACAAGTACCTAAATATGAACAAATAAAAATTAGAATTAAAAATTTTTTTTTAAAAAAGGAATATCATTGTTCTCCATTTTCTGATTGAGCAGTAAACCCTGCAATCGACTTTGGGGCACTTGGTTGCATATTCATGGGGCGGGGGTGGGGGAAGGCTAGAACTACGGCACTCAGTGGGTGAAGCTTGATTTCAAACAAACCACTGAACCACTACTGAGTGTGTAGCCCTTTAACCTCATAAATGAGGGTCGATGATCTATAGTGATTTAGAGGGGACAAATGACATCAGAGCCCAAAGAGAAATGAGAATGATTTATGATTCTCGAAATCCACAAGATAGGATTCTCTCAAAATCTATTTCAGTAATTTTTAAAATTGCACATGGGGATTTTTTTTTTCACATTTTGAATCCCAGGTTGAATCTGAAATGACAGAAATTCGTTAGTAGTACTTAAATCAAGGCTATTCATGCTGACAGCACCCACGCTTGCCCAGTGACGGCTCTGTCATGTCCTACAAAACAGTGTTATCCCCCAAGCAGTTTCATGTTTTGAACTGTTTCATATTGCCTCTCTCTCTCCATACACATCATACATGCGCTCAAAGCCCTAACACTGAATGCTCTCATTTTGTACGATAAAAATGATACCGTGAATTCAAGATTGGCTGACTAAAAAGCCAAAACCCAAGCCATAAGGCTGCCAGTGCAGTTGGTTTCTCTGAAAGGGCAGCAGTCTGGTATCTGTCCAAGTTAGTCAATGGGACACATGTGGACCTATCCTCCTGCAAGGCACCCGAATCCTGAGATGTGCTGGCACCTGTCCTTGATAATCAAATAAAGACCCAAGTGATCATTTTCCTGGATTCCCAACCAGATCACGGTGTCTGATGGGCTCTTAAATCTCTTAGACACTTACTTCGGGTCATTTTCAACCCCACTGCTTACTCTTACTCTTCCCTCCCATCCGCCCCACACCCGCATGGCTGACTCCAAGATTCACTGGAGCCACACACGATCCTAAGAAACACAAACCTTCTCAATTGTTCCAACAAAACTCTCCCTCATCTGAGAACACGACAGCACTTAAGACAATTTTCAATGAAACAGAATGAAAATACTGTTTGCCCCAACTGCTGGAAGCAGGGAACTTCATGCCTAACACCCATATTTCAATGCAGCGCAATTCTAAATTAATTCAAAGCCCAGGCGCTCCGTACTCGGGGCAGCGAAAGCAGCAGGCCCGACGCCGGTCCCGACCACAGGCACAATGCAGAGCCAAGTATAAACACCACCGACGTTCAAACAGCCCTTCAGAATTCATCCAATACGGCGAGAATAATTTACTCTACAATTTGAAATACAGTAAAGTTCCTCAGAAAGTCTGTGATTAGTACAACATAGCATGGAGTGAGCAGAATGTCTAAAAGCACAAAATTGCATAAAGAGGAGGGGGAATGGTGGCGGGTCAAATACATGGGGATGGAAGGAGAGCGGGCTCCGGGTGGTGAGCACAAGGTATTACAGAATTATACACGTGAAACCTATATAATTTTACAAACCAGTGTCACCCCAACAAATCTAAAAAAAGCATATACTCGTATACTGATACAAATATAAGGCTGCAACATTGTTACCCCTTAATGTAAATATAGGTACTGCCCATCGCCATTCCTAAATCTGTCCCAGTATACTTGTGTGAGACACCCCACGGAACTGTACTGTACACACCTGATGAAGACGAATGTTGTCAATAAATTTTATAAAACATATGACACTAAGCAGTTTATCATAGGTAGGAAAATCATACATTATGTAGAGAGTTACATGCAAGAAAATGAAAATAACGCAATTATTTGTTTAAAAGTATTCTTTTTCAAAATGTGAGGGACTCGGTTTATTTGGGAACCTTATTATTTCTAGGGCTGCTTTAGCTGCGATACTATTTTGACTTAATGTTTCCCTTTAATGGACTTAAAGAGGGTGTAATAACCTGAAATACATAAGCACATATATGGATACCTGATTTTAGAATTGTATGATCATTTGGAACCAGAACACAGTGCTGTGGATAACCAAATACAATTTAATTAAGTATTCTCTGAAATTTTCCTTATCTCAATGGGTGACTGAGAAAGGAGTTTACCAAGGGTTTCCCAAAACAACTGAATGCCAGAAACGAAGAAAAGGAGTTGCCTCTGAAGAAACTGAACAGAACAAAGTGAAGCATTCCAAGTCTCTATCCAACAAGCAAAGAGCTTTTTGAAAGCAATTCTCCCTGACAGCTTGCTCTTTCTTCGCTGACAGCTACGCAGACGTGCTGCTGGTGGCTACTGCTAAGCTGCCTTCTGGGACGTTTTCTGAAATGTGCTATGTGGAAACTCTGCCATCCTGAAATAAGATTGTATAAGTCTTTCCTTGAATTGTGGCTGACTACAAATAGATGAGACTTTCCCTGTGTGGCTCCTTCAGGGGCACCAGAACTGACTCCCACAGATTCAAAGGATATAAAAAAACTACTCTAAAGAGCAAGTCTAGCTAGTTAACAAGTTTCTATTCCCCTCTGAATATGAATTTTTATGTTTCTCACATAACTAATCCTTAAATGGGGTTCAACTCAAGTGATCAGGGATTCTTTACAGAAAATATAATGGTGGTTACATTTAGACAATCTTTCTTCTTTTCTATGTGCAAATAATCTACATCTTTCCCCTGTTTTGATATGCGTTACTGCATCTTAGGAGTATGTTTGACTTTGGAAGAATTACACTTTGGGGACCGAATTAGTCCAGGTGATCACTGGACTTTTGCAGTAAATGTTGCTGGGGCCAAGTTTTAAATAGGTCTGAGGAAAATAGTAAATAATAAATGTTTGATTCCATCTATTATTGAAATATAACTCAAAACAATGTTATCATTCAATGTTAAGTACAAATAAAAGATAAAATATATAGCAACATAAAATATATCAATATGTAATACACAAATAAACTTGAGCTATTATAAATCTTTAATCTTACCACACTGACTTACATTTTCATTAAGAATCCATTCCCTTTCTGATTCTATCACTTTTTTTTACTTCCTCCTCCTTCTCTTTCCTTTTCCCTCCCATCTCCTTCCTCTCCCTGTACTTGCTTTCCTTTCCGTTTTACCCACTGGCTTAGTAGCCAAATGAACCAAGGACTAAATCTGAGTTCTATGCAGGTTGATGCTTCATTTTAATTCTTCCTGCATCAAGTCCTAGTGCAGTTTTGGTGTCAATATGCTTGTTAACAAATTTAAGGATGTTCGATGTTTTTCCCAGTTAATTCCTTTAGACTTCTACATAATTTGTGTGTGTGTGTGTGTGTGTGTGTGTCTATATGCATGTGTGTGGAAATGATATCAAACATATTTAATGAGGGAAGAGATGATTACCACCAATGTTCAACTTTTTTTAATAGTTAAGTCATCTTAAAGCCATAACAATACTCTTATTCTAGGGAGGATTTTGACAATTTGCTCCTACTTTCTACTAATCTCAATAAATTAAATTTTCTCCAATTAAAAAAGTATGTTCAGGAAAACATACTTCTAATACACAGAGATCTTGTTTTCATTTATGTAGTGAATGTCTTGCCTTTATTCCACTTTGAATCCCAGACTTCTTGTTGTGATAGATGTCATATATATATATATATATATATATATATATTTGCACATTTGCTTTAAATCATTTTTGTCCTTCACCTTTTGGGGTGAGGCTGTAAAACATTCAACTCAAATTTGTAAGTTATGTATAGTTTTGGCAAAAACAAAATATCTGAAAATAGTTTCACCTGATAATAAAACAAAAATATAATGACATTTAAAATTGAAGCATGTTATTTTCATCACTTGCATATTTATTTTTTGATAAACTGGTGTTCACATTTTCAAAACCAATTTCAATGTCTACTCTCTTCCATATGGGAGTCTAAGTTCTACAGAGACAGAAAAATCATGTGTCTTACAAAGAATATAAAAAAGGGATAGATGTAGTACATAGATTTTATTGTTATTAAATAAAGTAATTTATTAACAATGCATTTCCTAAGAAAAATATGGTTTTATAATAAAAGTTGAAAGGTATAAATAAATTATAAACATGAAATATTTTATAAACCTAATAACTCAGCTTCAGAACATCTAAGCCATGAGCTTTAATAAATATAAAACAAATCAGACACATATCACATCATAATTGAAAAAAACTTCCAATATGATATATAGTGAAAATACAAGGAAATAAAATCATAGAGATTTTGAATAACTCAATATACCAAGTTTCTTTAGCAGTATTAAAACCAGCCCTATTTTGTCCAAAAGAGTTGAGACTAGAAAATAGATTTAAATGATAATCTAAAGCTATCACTTAAGTGAACATTAATTGAAAGAAAGAAAGAAAGGGGGATAATATTGTCCCAAATAACTTGTGGGTGAAAAAACAAAAGAGATCTGAAATTATAAGTCATTTAGGAAAAAATCCAGTCATAAATGTTGCCATTTTTGATATTACAGGGCTGGAGACTTCCCGGACAGCCCAGGGGATGGAGCTGAACAGGTGGTTGTGAATTAAAGAGAACCACAAATCTTTGACATTCTCCTAACAAGTGAAGTTCATGTATCTGATTGCTTTGACCAACAGAATACTGCAGAAATGAACCAGTGTCCGTTTGGCATTTTTACTTCGTTTTACTTGGAACATTTCCTTTTGGGAAGGCCAAGCGCCAGGTAAGGAGAATCATTACGTTGTAACTACCATGATGCAAAAACCCCGAACACACAGAGAGGCCCTAGGGGATAAGATACCACATGAAAACAGAGAGACACTAGGTGGCCAGTCCTATGAGTACAGAAGCTATCTTGAAAGGTGACCTTTCAGCTGAGCCCTTATTAAACTTCTGACCAACAAAAACACGGTTAAAATAAATGGTTGTTTTAGTTACTAAGTTTAAAGCACAGAGAAGCTCAAAGCAAAATTGTTTGCTATAAATAAATTTATTAGAATAAGAGAAATATTGGAAATAAATAAATTTATAATCCATTTTAGGAAAAGAGAGAAGTAACACACTAAAAGAAAACCTTTAATAAAATTAAAATAGAAAGTATGTAAAAATATTAATTTTAATACATAAAATTTAAATGGGTTTTCTTTAAAAGGTTAACAAAATAGAATGGCTTGACCAATCTTAGCAAGAAATAGAAAGACATGATAGCATTAGAAATGGTTAATACTTATACTAAATAAAACAATTCTAACATAATTTACTTATCAATTATATGCAATAATTAAAAAAATGAATAAATTTTTTTATATGTTAAAAAAATGAACTCAAGAAGAAATAAAAATCTGAATAGCCAGTATCCAGAGAAAAAATATAAAAGTACTCCTTGTAACACAACAAACTCCTAAGAATATAGGAATAGAAGAAATTAATTAACAGACACACATATAACTTAATCAAGAGAAATAACTAAAATTCTATAGAAATTTATAATTAATTATTAAAGCAGCACCTATCAAGTCAGCTATGAGTCACAGATTCTTACTACTGCACCATTATTCAACATTGCACTATACGGTCTACTAAGTAATAAGAGATGAAAGAGAAATGAATGTATAAATAACGCGGAGGAAGTGATAAAGCTAAATCACACTTGTTGGTGTAAGATACAATTGCCTATATAAAGTCTTGAGGAGTTGAAAAAAGAAGCGATATAAATACAGCAAAGTTAATCAACATAGTCTTCAACATGCCATAGATCTCATTTACAACAGAAATGTTCATTAATAATTGTAATACTAAGTGTAATTTTAAATCCTAATTAAAATTAGAAAAACTCACTAGACATTATACAAAAATAGACCAAAAATTAGAATGATAATATGCCATATTATAAAGATATTGGTTCTTAAACTAATTTATAAATACAGGCAATCCCATTTGTCATGAAATTATCAAATAGGTTCTAAAACTAATATAGAGGAAATAATGTAATAAAAGAACAGTAAGACATTTTCCAGAAGACTATTAAATTTATCCCATCAGATAGCAAGATGTAAATTCATGATTATTTTAGAAGTGGTAATGGTGAAGATAAAAGAATCTTTTCCTCAAGACTAGACTTTGGAAAAGCAGACATAATGGTAAAGGGCACAGATATGAAAGTGATAAAATTTAAAATAAAATTCTAGTTCCACAACTGATGAATGGCTCTGTTTCTTCAATTGTAAAATAGGTACAGTGAAAACTACCTGACAGAGCCATGGTGAGGATGAAAGATAAAGATTTTAAAGCCTTTGCTCAGTATTTGGGCCTGAAGTAAATATATAATAAATACTTATGAGTATTATGACTATTACTACTGATATTTTATAATTAGGAATTCCTTATATACTGGTCCTATTGCATATATACATAAAATACAGCTAAAATTATCTAAGTATTTGTATACAATATGAAATGCTTTAACATGCATTAAATTACTTAATTCAGAAAACAAATTTTTGAATTGCTTTCATTATTACAGCCTGCACATAAGGATATTGAAGTTTAGAGAAGTTACAACTTACCTATGATCAATCATCTAGTTGGAGTTGTCATTCACATGTAGTTTACTGACTACAAAGCGCATCTTATTAGTACTTCCACTATATGACTGTCAAATACGTAGAAGTCATATAAGCAATGACAGATACAAAAATATCCAAACACTTAAGCATACAGAATTTTATTGCAGGCTCTTTCTGATCTCTCCTTCTCCATTTTTTATGTCAATATTTATGAAATTTTGTATTTCCCATATGATGGATGGCATACTTCTTTCTTTTTGAATGAATGTGACATTATTTTATGTAATCTGCATACAAAACTTAAGGTTTATGACAAATATATCTGGTTAAATATTAGCATATTTAATCAGTACAGGATCCAACACAAATCACGCCCCTTGTTTATGAGCTGGTAATCTACACCAAATCTTTTATTACAAAATCATAAGCATGTAATTCTGTAACATAACAATATCACACTCAAGCACACTTTAGGTGACATTTTAGGTGAAATGTTCAAATTGCTGTCCATCTCATTCAAGACATTCATGTACAGGGTGCAGTGTTACTTCTGCTAGACCCTGTAATTGGCTAGCTCTTAAACCAAAGAAAGGTTTAAATTTCATGGGGTATAGAAAATTACAAATTAAAGTGACTTTGAAAATCATTTTAAATTGTCCAATCAAAATAAACATAAAAATTATCCTGGAGCTAATTTGCACTTTATTTATTTGTATAATATAAATAGTTAAATAGAACTTACATATACTTTTAATAGTATCATGTATAACAAATACTGATAGTATTTTACAAAACTGAAAGATCTTATTGTTTTTACAAATAGTTTTTCTAGTTCTATGAGTTCACACGTTTAGAAATAAAGCTAACTAGCTGGCTGGCTACCTAAACTAAGACACCAAGAAAACAAAAATACAATGATTTTGTTTGTAAAACTTGGACAGCACTTTACGACCTTATTAGTTCAGATTAACAAGAATTGTGTAGTACAGCACAACCCTATCATTACATGCCTCTTTCTACAAAGAGTTACTACATATTAGAGCACATATTCTCTCTCCAAAACTTGGAACTTATTTGCATTAAAATTTTGGCACAAACCGCTTTTGATCTGGGTATTTAGTTTCATTCTTCAACTGTGCTGTAAGAGAAAAGGTGATTTCTATTAAATAAAATAGCATATTTTTGCTTTTTTTTTTTTTTTTTTGGAACCCATCTTTTACCTTAAGATACACTCATAGCTCTGTGGATCTGGTTTCCTTTCATTATCCTTAATGAAACTCTTCTTTTGGGAAGCCGCCTTAACACCTGCAAAACCTAGACAGTGCCTTCCTTTTATCCTCTCTATCAGCACTAATAAAAACCTGGAAGTTCTGAATTTATTTCATACTTTGAAGGTGGTAGGAACTGCAAGAATTTATAAATGCAAGAGGAAGTTTTAAGCGTATAGAAAAATATAAGAAACTAAAATTTGGGGAATTGCATGAATTATATGAGGAATCATGTAGGTCAGTTAGGCTGGTGATTGGATGAATGGGGGATTATAAAATTTGTCACAAATAGTTCCCTTCACAGATTCATTCATATAACCCTTGCAATGCGAATTTGCCACTCGTCCATATTAGATGGATCCGATTCTCCACCTCTGAACTAAGCTTGACTGTGTGATATGCTTGTATCAAATTTGGCTAAAAGATAGCAAATTTGATACAAGCAGAGAGGCTGGAAGAGAACTCACTGGGACTTGCCGTCTCTTGCTAATGTTTGGACCCAGTGACTGCCACATGGAAAAGCCTAGGCTGACCTACGGCAGAATGAGAGGCCACGTGCAATAGAACCAAATCATCTCACCTGAACCCATGTACCCCCCACCCCAAACAGACAAGCCTTTCACTACCAGACAAGCAACAGCGACAGAGGCCATCCTAGACGATGTGGCCCCAGAAAAACCAGCCCAGATCTGAAGAACTGCCCTACTAGCCCCAGCATAGTGAGATATAGTGAATGTTTGCTTCTTGTTTTAAGTCTCTAAGTTTTGGTATGTTTTTCAGTACGTAATTTAAAAGCATACAAATGTGTGGATTACTTTTAATTTTTACTTTTTTAAGCTTATGTTTAAAATGTCTTGGTTATAATTATAGATTTTGGAATTATTATTACCTGAGAGATAATCTAATCTCAATACAGAAAGATTAAATGACTAGTCCAAATCAAACATTTATTGAAAAAAACAAAACCTTTTCACCTATCCTAATGTTTATTTATTTTTAATTTTTTAATTTTTTGGGTAGCTCCCTGGCTGGGACTCAAACCCAGACGGCAGCATTGAGAGCGCCGAAGCCTAGCCACTACACCACCAGGGAACCCCTCTAACTTTTATTTTGAAACTCTTTCTAATCCTATACTGTAAGTCAACATTTAGTATCTATGCATAAAATCATACTTCTGTGTCACTAAGAAAGATGAAGTATAGAGGATATTCAATATGTCTTTAATTTTCCATTTTTACTTGTTTCCTAATCTACTGGTTATGATTTTCCAGACTATCCATGTTAACTCTGCAGAAGTACAGTTGTGAAAGCAACTCCTGCTCTGCAGAGTCTGCCCCTGCACAAGAGCTCTCCCTGTTTGCAAAACCAATCAGCCGAAGAGTCAATCCCTTCCACTGATGTGATAACAGCAACTAAGGCTCAACTACACAGGAGGGCACACACAACCCACACAAGGGACACACCTGGAGCACCCAGCTCAGGTGACTAGGGAGACTGCATCACTGGGCCCCACAGGACACCTAAGGTCACTCTACTAAGACCAGGAGGCACAGAAACCCTACCTAATATGTAGAAACAAACATGGGGAGGAGCCAAAATGGGGAGGCAAAGAAACGTGTCTAAATTGAAAGAACAGAACAAGGCTCTAGAAAAAGAACTAACAAAATAGAGACGAGCAGAATCCCAGATGCAGAGTTTAAAACACTGATTATAAAGATGCTCAGTGAACTCAGTGAGGGCTTCAAGAAACAGACAGGAAATATAAAAAAACTAAAAAGTAAAACAAAACAAAAGACTGGGCTCATATATTAGGCAATTGATGTAATAATAATGGCTTCAGTTCAAATTCTACTCAAGAGAGAACAGTCTTCTTAAAATGTGTGTATCCACGTCCCACAATTGCTTCTGGAGCCCATTTAGTCCCAGGTTGGTATCTCAATCCTTGGTGTACATGCATAAGAATTTTGATTTAATTCACGGTGCACAGGGATCTCAGAGTGAGAAACTCAACTTTTAAACCTCTGCAAATCCAGCGTCTATTGGTGAAAACACGGCCCTGTTGAATTTTCTGTTGTCCACTCGGCTCTACCATATTTTGAGAGTGACTATTATGTTTCCCAGAATCTTCTTTATCTTCCTGGTTTCTTAGTCCAAAAGAGGAGTTCGAGTAAGACCTAGAGGGCAGACGAAAAGCAGGAACCTTTGCTCCCTGGGGGCAGCGGCAGCTGGCCTTGGAGACAAAGATTCAGTGACCGCCTGCCAAGCCTGTGAGAACGCCCGTCGGGCTGCCTCAGTGTCAAACCCTCCGGCCTGGGCTGCAGCTTCTCTGACTTCTGTGCTCTTTCAAGTTAATTCTGTATGAAGCTCTGTTTGAATTTGGAACATGGAGAGTGGCTTCTGCGCTCTTGAGCAAACCTGAAGCAACACCGATTTTTAATGGGTGGGTAGGGTGGTGTCCTAACGAAAACGTAAAACATGGGCACCAGCTTTTGGGAAAAGGTGTTCTACCAGAGGCTGCAAAAGTTACTACCTATAAGCTTTAGTGGAGAAAGTGCACAGCAGACGATGTACCTAATGAACCTGCTGCAATGGGCAACAAGTCTCAAGGCAGAGGTTTGAAAGCATGAGCTAGCTGCCGTGATAGGTACAATGAGAGGGAGAACTGCACAGAAAAGAACTGGGCAGTTTCAGGGAGATTTAGAGGAAATACAGGAAGTCCAGAAATGTCACTGTTTTTAAACAGAACTACAGCACACTAAGTCAGAGGTGAGTGACACAGCCTCAGGGTATGTGGGAGACATGGCTCTGACTTCCATGGCTGACGTCGGGTTCATGGGGCGTGGGAGGGACCTCTCCTTGCCTTTCCACTAGGTTTGGCTAGGTGATGCTTTTACCAATGAGATGCTGGCATGTGTAAGACGGGCAGAGGCTGATCTTACTTGTACAGTTCTTGTACAACTGTCTTTGCCCTGAGAAAAACACACTGTCCCTCACTCTTGATTCACGAATGAAATAATAAAGAGAGCCAGCCTGGCTGTCGCACAGTCCTGCAGCCTGAAGCAGAGCGATCCCAGCCAAGTTCAAACACACGAGCAAGAAATGCATGTTTATCGCTGCTGAGGTGTCAGCGGCTCTGCACACAACATAAAAAGCTAATGGAAGGGATGGACCTCACAGGGGGGTGTTTGTGGAGGTAGAAACCCTTCTCAGGAATGGAGGAAAAAGAAGATCAAGATACACACACTTGCTTCTGAGCTAACAGGTTCTCACCGAAAGGATTCGTGACAGAGTAGACTGTAGTTCTGATTATTAAGCCCTGTGACACATTCATAGGTTTCAGTCATGGAAATGTGCAATGTCTCCCATCCAGACGGATCTCTGTCCCCACCCCCACAGAGCTGGATGTGACCCTTTCATATGATGCAGGGAGAGATTTTTAGAAAAGCTTTCCTGGTTTGGTTTCCCCTCCTGCTCATTTTTGCTCATCAATCGGAAGCATCTTCCACAGTGACCCAGAGTCCTGACAACACCTGAACCAGACCTGAACGAAACCAGAAGCCCGGAGCAGAGTGAGCCTGCTGGCCTACGGCTCCAGGAGCAAGGGGAAGAAACCTTGTAAACTGACTAAATAAAGGAGAGGTGTGACAGTGAGGACAACATGCCATTATATCTGTGAAACCTGGGATTGACTATCCTAATTGTGACCGTTGGAGAAAATGAAACAACAAACAAGGCAGAGAGAGGGATGTGCTTTGTGACCCAGCAAAACAGGGTAAAATAAATGGATACTGAAGGTCGTTCTCTCATTTCAGGACAGCCACGGATGAAAAATCGGTCAGAACACTTTCTACATCGTAATAGTAGCTCAGGGTTAATTTTAGGGATTGTGAAAAACAGCACATCTCCAGGTCAAGGAGCTGAAGTGAAGAGAATAGGTGACACCACATCACGACCAAGGGCCTGTGGGACCATCACAGAAAGCAGCAGAGAAGGGACCTGCAGGGGAGACCAGAGGACCTCATCCGGGAGCACAAGTGAGGTGGCCTCCCTATCACCCAAAGCCTTGGATGGAGAGCTAATGATTTGACGTTCTTGCAATTAGATGATCAAGACCAATTCATACACTCTCCACTTAAAGGATGCTGGGAAAACACTAATCATACTCACTTCTCACTTTATTTAATAAATAGACATGGAATTTTTGTTAAAAAATCTGTAAATTTTTAAGGCTTACTACAGGCAGTTGGCACTGCTGATTTAATCCACTAAAAACAAAACCTAATTTTAAGTTTCAGTCAAGTCACATAGAAAATTCATTTTAGGTTTTCCAAATGATTTATCTCTTTTTTCCAAAAACAAAAATGTCTCCATGTTTCAAAAAGACATGAATATAGTATTAACAGATTTATAGACACAGACTAAAAAAGGACATTATAACTCATTTAGTTTCCAAACTTATTTTTTAGTATCACGAGCCAACTTTACAGAAATACGAGATCAGGATTTTCTAACTGGTCTTGGTACCAGCAACCTCGTTAAATGATTCAGACGTTGCTTTCCTAACGAACTACTGGGAAGTGAATGTTAGTGCTTCTTAATCAGAATTTTTACCAGAGCTCTGATACTCCAAGGTGCATCGATTTGAAGTGTACGATCCGTGTTTTTAAGGACGTCCACAGGTGTGGCCACTGCCCCACTGCAGTTGTAGACCACGCCTTCACTCACAATGCTCGTCTGTACACATTTACAGTCAATGTCATTCCTGCCTCCGCTTCAGGCAACCTCTCATCTCCTCTTACGTCCATGGATTCTCCTTTTCCCGAAATCTTACACAGATGGGACCACGTAGGCTTTCGTGCCTGGCTTCTATAACATTGCTGACGTTCGATCACAGTGTGACATTTATCAGCGCTTGTTCTTTCCATTACAGAATCACATTTCATTGCATCGATATGCCAAATTTGGTTCATCCTGTCACTAGTTACCCGATTTTTGGATTGTTTCCAGTTTTCAGCTATTCTGAATAATGATGCCATGAGCATTTGCACAGAAGACTTTGTGTAGACAGGTGATTGGATTTCTCATGAATTTGAGATTGAAATGAGTTATACTCAACTTTTTAAAGAAAATGCCAAAGTATTCTCCGAATCTACCGTATCGTTTTGTGTTCCCACCAGTTTTTCTACATTGTTGCCAACACTTGGTATTAGCAGGCTTTTGATGGATAACTATGCCAGTGGATGTCTAGTAGTCTCTCATTTGCATTCCACTAATGACATTTTTGGGCAAAATAACAAATGAGTATTGATTAATTATGCTGAGCAATGTGACATGCGTTTATTAACCCTTAGTACATCTTCTTAGGTGAAAAGTATAATAAATTATTTGACCCATTTTTGCTTCTCATTTTACTCAGTTGTAGAATTTCTTTATATACTTTGCATCCACATCCTTTATTAGATATGTGACTTGCAAACATTTCCTCCCAGTCTTTATTGTGCATAATATTTTATTGCATAATGGTGTTTCTTGAAGACAAATGTTTTAATTTTAATCAAGTTTACTCTCTCTGTTTTATTTTTTTTCTTTTAATGGATTGGCTTTTGGTGTTGTATATTAAGAAATATTAGTTGAATACAAGGTCTCACTTTCTTGTATGTTTGCTATTAGGGATAATATACAAGTGCTAGCTCTTACTTTTAATATAAAATACATGGGTGTTAGGTAGAGGGGTATACATTCTTGACAGTTCTTTTTTAGTCTCCTTTTTGATAATTATCTTGGGTATTTTAAAGTTTCCCTTCTCTCCTTCCTGTCTACATGGTAGCTTCTCAGTCAGCCATGGATCTGCAGAGTTTATCTAGCCCCTCCACAGCTCTTTCTTCTCATATCCAGGAATTTGCCTGTTAAAATTTCAGGCTGGTCAGTCTGTTGCTCATTGCTATTTTTACTGACAAATACAACCAGGTATGACTTTTGTGCCCTCTGTTCCATTCAGATCCCTTTTCTCTCAGTCAAGCAACTGGCCTTTCTGGGCTGTCCTTCCCTGAGAGCAGTACTGAGCCTCCTGGTCCAGGGGCTGGAGATGGGGACATGGATTGATGAGAGTAGCGCCAGGTAAGGATGTCAGAGAGTCCCTCTCTTCTGATCCAAATTTGAGAAACTTTTCCTGAATAAATACTTCTCAAGGTATGGCTTCTATTTAGTCCATTTCAAGAGCCATGAATCAATTATTGACAGTTTAAACCAACTTTATAACTGATTTTGAGGAGAGAGGATCCTCTAAACATTTAACTCCTCAATCCCTGGAAACACCTGCACCCTAAAAATAGGTGGTAACAACCAGGGCCAATTTCTATGAGCATTTGAGTAACTGAGTCCCAGACTATGGAAGGGATAGGATTTTGTGGGTTCCCCAGGGAGTTATGTATTTTCTTATCCTTGTCCTCAGTTGGAGGAAAGGTGGCATGACCCCTAAGAGAGGCAAGTCCCAGTCTCAGGAGATTTCAAGGGTTGGCAGTGGACCTGCCTCCATTTACAGGGACCACACAGACCATGGGCATGTCAATGGTGGCACGTCCTTCTGGTTGTCTGTCTAACTTTACAGATGCCCGAAAACCATTAAAAGAGAATATCCCATATGACAGGTTTGGAGACATAAAGCAGATTAAATATAATCTTAAGGAAATAAGAAATGTGTCATTTTTATAGTCCAGGTTAGAAGGAAAAGTTCATACCCACTACAAATTGGAATCCCAAAACATAAAATGGATTTTTAAAAAATAAATCCAGTGTATATGTTTAATGTGATATTCTACTGGATACATCTGGCTGATAAATTTAAAGATACAACATTTACACACTAAGGAGATTTTAAAGAATCTCTTTTCTCTTTTCAAGGGGAAAGAGATCCTTTAGATATACATAAAAGTGTGGTTCCAAGCTTGAAGATGATGGGAAAAGTAATATAATTGATGGGCCCTTTTTGCTTTGTAGGCCATGGAGAAACTTCGGATTCATCAGGCTCAGAAGCTGCATTTTTAATAGCTCATGTTTGCATTCTTCACTTGGGCTGATAAAGCAGCTTGAAAGAATAATAAGACATTTTTGATTCAAGCGAGATCATTAACGATATTGAAGAGCTGCTTACTCTCCATGATAACAATAAAGATTCAAGCACAGAGGCTCAAAATTCATAGCAGCGAAGACTTTCTGAAATACAGAATGATTTCAACATAATGTATTTTGCATTTATTTGTGACTGCACAATTGGTTGTTAGGCTGTGACCAGTTTTGCACCCAGCAGATGCACTGGGACTGTGCCTGGCATGTAATTGAGCATGGCACTCGGGTTCTGTAGATGGATATTACTTCTACATTTTTACATGAGCACGCATGTGCTGTGTTGAATGTTAATAAGGCCTAATGCAGAGATACAATGCTCCCTCATCAATGGTATGTTGACAAAGTTCAAACATAGACACGCAAGTGGAGAGAGTGCTCTGTTTAAAATGAGGGAACCTAGCAGTATCCGGGTAGCAGCTGGCCCCCAATGGGAAAAGAGTAATACACACCCAATAATTTAAATATAGGTCAGAGAATTAATTTTGCAAAGTCATCTTAGAAAAAGGGCAACATACCTCATTGCTGAGTATCACTATGGTCAACATCAAAGCACTCCCCTTGGGAAGCTCTGCACTGACTCCAGCACCTAGTCCACCCTTCAAAGCAATTCTGGAACTTTTTTTCTGGAATGGCCATCAGAGCTGCTGTCATCTCCGAAATGTGACAATTAAGTTCAAGAACTTGCCACTGTGTGCTTACGTGGGCAACACTGTATGACAACTCAGTAAGGTGTCATAAACTTGCCAAAGTATGACAGCCCTGATGGCCATTCTAGAAAAAGTTCCAAAATTACTTTGAAGGATGGGCTAGGCGCTGGCACTGGTGCACAGCTTCCCAAGGGGAGTATTTTGAAGGTGACCGTAGTGATACTCAGCAATGAGGTATGTAGCATTTTTTCTACGATGAGTTTGTGAAATTGTCTGACCTTGTGTGTTTAAATAAAATCATTTATTCGCAGAAACCCTGATAAATTTCTACCTATATCTAGTACTTGTTACAATAACATCTGAAAACAAGTTGACCACCCTACCACCCCAAGATATTGCAGAAGAGGAACTGGCCCCAGTGAGGAACCTGGCCACCATCTCAATCGGAAACCTCAAAGCTTTTTCTCCGAGTAAGAGGGAATGCCTCTCTTTTCTTCCTTGCTGTTGTCACCACAGATTTCAACTACTGCCCTTTACTCTTAAAAGAGGCAACTATTATAATAAGAGGCATTTATTAGACAAATTTTTGTGTTGTTCAGCTGTGCTGCTCAATACTGTACCCACCTTTCACATGTGACTATTCATATTTAAATACTTAAATTATAATGAAATAAACTTTAAAAATCAGTCCATCATTCTCACTAGCCACATTTCAAATGTAAATTGTGCAAACAGAATACTTCTATCATTGCAGAAGGCTCTATTGGATTGCACTTCTTTAAAGTTTTACAAGGAGTATGTATGAAGAATAAAGAAGTATTTATTTTTAAGGAATGAATAATAAAGAAAAATGTATTTTTATTAACTAAGAGTTCATACTTTAGTCAGATTTTCTTATATAAAACCTAGTAAATTTAATAGGGTGACGTTGGTTAATAAAATTAGACATTTCAAGCGAACACTTCCTTGTACATGACCTGTTCGTTGCACTGTGTGCTCACCACCTGAAGTCTAGTCTCCTTCTGTTACCACGTATTTGACCTTCCCCCCTTACCCTCTGGCAACCACCACACTGTTGTCCGTGTCTACGCATTTTATGTTGGTCTGTTTTGCTTGTTCATTTGTTGCTTTCTGTTTTCTCCCCCAAATGTAATTTTAAAATTATAAACAATGAGACTGGTTATAAAGATGAAACACATTTCCTCAGTGGCTCCTTTTATTGTTTATTGTTGCCCTGGAAATATAGATTTTAAGATTTTCATACATAATTATCATTAATCTGTAACCAATATTTATAGATTATTTCAGACTGCATGATAGGGTTTGGGATATAATAACTAAGAGATGTGATCATGGCCCTCGTGGGGATTATAATCTGGCAGAACAGAATGGACATTCAATTGATGTTTCCTTTTTCCCCCTCATTCTCCCTTCCTAGTTCCTGTTATTACTCTTCCTCCCTCCTAATGTTAAGGGCATTTTGGTGGTCATTGCTAAATACCGTGTTTTGCCATGTGTAATGTGTACTTTTTTGCCCAAATGTGTGAGGGAAAAATAAGGGTGCGCATTATACATGAGTAGCACTAATTTCATATTTATATAAATGCTTTTAGTCTTTTATTTGTGCTTATGAGTTAAAAGTGTAACTCTAGAAATCAATAATATATCTGTATGCAAAATAATACCCTGGAATACGATAAATGGTTTTTGTATTATTAAATATATTGGGGTGACACTGGTTAATAAAACTTACGTAGGTCCCAGGTGTACAGTTCTGCAGTGCATCGTCCATGTGTTGTGTTATGTGCTCACTACCCAGTTCTCCTTCCATCACTGTGTATTTGACTCCTTCCCCCTCCTCTCCCACCCCCTCCCTGCTTCCCCATCGGGTAACTACCAAGCTACTGACTGTGTCCATGAGTTTTTGTTTCTTTGTTGCTTTCAGGGTTATACTCCATGTATGAGTTGTTAAAAAATAAATGCTAAATTTCTTTATAATACAAAAAACAAGTACCTAAGTATAAGCAAATAATATTTGACTTAAAATAGGAAAATGAAACACTTTTTTCCCTGAAAGTTTGGACCCAAAAAGGGAGTGTGTACTATACATGGGGGCACGTTATACACTGCAAGATAACCGTAGGTCTTTAGCACAGCCATACCTGCAATCCCTAGTCTCAATGGGGATGTAATGCTGCTATCAGTGGCCTCTACCAACACACATGCTTCTTTCCCTCTACTCTAAGGTGATCTAGGCGAGAGTAGATCTCTGATTCTCTTTATATTCTCTTTTATCTATCCAGAACTTGCAATCATTCCATATAATTTCATACTCAAAAATAAAAAATCTTGTGTCTCTGCTTATCAGAAGCAGAAAATACCCGAGGGCCTTATTTAATGCTCACAAGCACTAATGGTTGTTAAAGAGGCTCAACGTGCTGCTAGAGGGACTTTTCTCATCCACCATTGGTTTAAAGAAGACAATGATGACAGTCACTCAGCATCTACTCTCAGGTCTTTGCAGAAATTACGTTTCAATGATGCTGGCAGGCAATCATGTGGTAAGTATTTGGCCTGGAATTTCCTGACTCAGATCCTGGCCTCAGATCCAATTCAGAACTCCAACAACCCCTCTGGGTTTAGACAGTCCACTCAGCAAACAGCGGAAGAGCTGATGATTTTGTGATTGCAATTTTCCTAGCTGGTTTTGCTGATGAAACACCAGATCTAACGTCCTGTAAAGTGTCAAGATTTCTATTTGTAATTTGCTTTTTATATATTTTCATTTAAAGGATAAGTGCTAAGAAATCATTCTTCTTTGAAAGAAAAAAAATGGTGGTTGTTTCAGTAGTGGTTTTATTACTGCTTTCTTTTCATTTGTTTGTTTTTGGTTTATATTGTATCACCTGCCTTGCATTCTTCTGGACAGAACCAACTGTTGAGTCAGCAGTGTGTAGGCTCTCAAGTAGGATATGATTACTGAGGTTCCTTTTATGTTCCCCTCCAGGGCAGCCACCTGCTTTGTCATTGAAAAAAAAAAAAGACTCATGTGGCAGCCTGACAAATACCTGGTTACTCAGCATAGCCCTCTGTGAGACACACTTGTAGCTCTGCTTTAACCAAGGGTAAATGTGAAGATTAAAAATTCATTCAAATATCCCTGTAGAGCCCAGCTAAAAGGCAAAGAAAGACCTTCAAATTCATATCATAAATAAAACATGAGCAGAGTCAGTACAGGGCAATGGGCCTCTTTTGTGATTATTATAGCTAAACGGCACAGGGAAACAAAGCAACAAGATAAGAAATATATGTCAAAGCAATTTCTGAGTCCCTGATGTATTCGCTGACCCCAGCAGTCAAACTCTTTCAGTCATAAGTTTCTTTGTCATTTACCCTTTGAACCAGAATAGTCCCAGTTAAGTCTGTGCCCAAAATTCTACTCTAGTTAGCACATGCTGCATAATTTGACCTGAAAGAAATACTGCACTAGCATAACCAGTCGGTGCTTTTACAGCCTGCTCTTGACCATTACCATACCGACTATGGGTTCTTCCACCTTTGGGTTGGATAGGTATTAAAACTCTCCAGGCATAATGAATATAGCCACAGCCAAGATGGTGTGTACCTTAATGATCTGTCTTGAGTATCTGTCTCGGAAAGCTCAGCTGCATGGACATACCAGACACATACTTCATGTGCAGAAAAGATGCTTCATCTTGCTTCTGTCAGAGGCTTAGGGCATGGGATGCTTAGGCTGTGGAAGCTTCTTTTATTGTCCTTTGGGTCTGCCATTGTTTTCTGAAGGTTCTAATTTGTAACTCCCATATTGGAAGACATATTTCAACAGAGTATTGCTGGAAATGAACAGCTTCAACCATCACTTGATGACTATTTCTTACCCAATTCATCTAAAAAGTAATCGTTTGAAATTTTACGTATATTTTAGAAGCGAAGTCTTTGGTAAAGTCACATGTCAGGGATGACTGAAATAATTCTACAGGAGCTGTTTTGGAGTTGTTGTAGAGATAGGCATTCAAACTAGTGTGATACAAAACTGTGCAACAAAATGGAAATTTCTTGGGGGAAAAATTGAAAAACAAAAACAAACAAACAGAAAAAGAAATGCTCCCTTCCCTACTGTACTGGAAGCTCACAGTGCTGATGTCTCTGATGTCTAGTAATGGTATTAGGTAAAACCTATTTCCGGATAACACATTAGCCCAAGACGATGAGACTGAGAACAACTATTTTATTTGCTGATGATATGTGGGTAGGAAGGTCTGGACTAGGTTATTTGCTTTAGATTCAAGGCAGTAGGAGCTGGGCAGCTGGGGCTGCAGGACGGACACAATTCCAAATGACCTTTTCATTCAAAATCTGGTGCCTCAGTTCTCCTTGGTCTCTTTTTCTCTGCACATGGCACTTTGATGTCCAAGGTCTTATATATCCATGGCCTCAGGGTAGTTGGACTTGTTACACATTGGTTTGCCTTCTCTAAGGTGAGTTCCAGTAAGTCTAGATGAAGGATGCAGAGCTTCTAATAACCCAGCCTCAGAACTCTCAGGACATCACTCTTACGCATTCTATTGGTCAATCAAGCTATGTTCCAGATTCAAGGTTGCAAAGGACAGACTCCAATTTGGCTGGGGCAATGGTATGCACACTCAGGAAGGAAAGTAATTGATGATGGCCATACTGGAGACAAGCTGCCACAAACGTTTCAAGATATATCACCGTCAGAATATCCCTTACATGGTATTTCTTCCATAGTTTATGGGCCTGCAGCTATTGTTGGCATTAATCCCTTGGCTATGTGTCTTAAGATAATTTTATTTTAAAGAAGTTTTATAATATCATTTAGTTACACACTGTTTGTAATCATGAATTAATTGCCATGGTGTGTTCTCCACTACAATTTCTTGAAGCCTCATCTCACTGAACAATGATTTACTGCACATCTACAATGTAGCAAAAACTTTTCTAGACACTGGAAATAGTGCAATAAAAGGGAAGTATCCTCCTCTTGGAAATTTGATTCTAGTGAATATAATAAACAAACATAAAATATAATGTGTCAGGGTTGACAATTATTATGAGAAACAATAAATCAATTGCTCAGGAAATCTAAGAAGTCGAGGTTCGATTCTGAGCTTCTTAGAGACGAACACATTAATTTCCTTCAGCCTGTACTTTGTTCAGCAGCTAACTATAGCTGATGATGTAATCAATGAAAGAAGATTATCTTGCTTAAAAAGTAGTGCTTAATTTTGAGATCACAAGCATATTTGAAAACCTTATGAATATTTCTTTCCAAGAAAATTCATATATACCTTTTTTTGGTATATGATTGAAGGAGTTCATATCCTTTGAAACTCTTCCAGGGTCTTCAGGCACAGGTAAAGAATGAAGACACTGAGTCTAGATGTTTCCTTCATAGGCATCCCTAATTAACAGAGATACTGACTCCATTAGTGGGATCATGTGGATAAAGTTTACACAAAAATGTGTGTGTGTGTGTGTGTGTGTGTCTCACAGCAAGAAAAAGTTAATTTGCTTAGTAATGTTATACACTTTATTTTGAAAGATTGCAGTGAAGTTCTAGCTCAGTGAAGGAGATAATATTACAGGTTGTAGGAAGGGCTTCTATGTTATTTTCTTCATGTTAACTTAATGAGAAGGCATAAAATGTCAATAATGCAGGTTCCATTTGGATGCGAATTACTGCTTAAATCTGGTCCTGTTCATTTTTCATATACACAGAGGGTGCCAAAAAATAAAAATAAAAAAAAAATACACACACACACACACACACACACACACACACACACACACTTCAAGAAAGGAAGAAACTGTATTAAAATTGTAGTACTCAATATATACTGATAAAAAAAAAGATGACCACAAGTCACGATTGACTTCTGCAGTTACAAAATGGGCTCCAACTGGTTACCATCAGCATCCAGACCCTTCTGATTACGGCAAACTATGGTTTGAGTAATGTTGACCAAAGTGTCCACTTGTATCGCGTTCATACCATTTCAATTTCCTCCCGAAGTACCACCAGCGTAGCCGGTTTTCTGTGGTACACCACATCCTTTAATGTCCCCCATAGGTAGAAGTCAAGGAGTGTTAAGTTAGGAGAACATGAAGGAAACCCAAAAAATGTTCTGAAATTTCAAATACCACTTCAAAATGGTCTTATGCTCCTCGAAGGACAACCGTGCTTCTGCCATTTCCTTTGACTGTCCTGCCTTTCACACAGTGACACTAGCATTCCTTCAATTAACACCATCTTTTGAGCAAACGTCATACTACACATCGCTACCATAATTCTATTCAACTTCGAAAAGTAATAGATAACATCTCTTAAAATGTGCATACAGTTTTTTGGCATCTTGGCATGTGTGTGTGTGTGTGTGTGTGTGTGTGTGTGTACACGTACATACATATGCCAGGGGTGCCAAAAAATACAGGTATCAGCCTATCTATTTAATAGGAGCATCCTGTTACACTCTGAACTAATGATTGCCTAAATTGTTTTGTAACAGTAGACTTTTGCAGCTTTGATAGACTTATGGTGAAAAGAGATCGTAAAAGGTGTGATTATTTCGATAGTTAAATCACAAACTAACTAGATTCCAAATATGGCCAACTAAAATAGCTCTTAATTTGGACTTGTGAGGTCTAATATTGAAAGACAGCCACTAAACTTCAAGGCATAATTTACCGCAAATAATAGCAATGACGGCGATAATACTGCATTTAGAATTCGTAGCGCTCATAATGAATTATTACTGTAATAACAATAACAATTAATTTTGCATAAAACTCCAAACTACAGACATCAGTGTAAAACCTTCATCTTAGTCTTCAAATCACATATGCAGACATCCACAATATTACAGCAACACCTACGTGGTGTGTTCTGCTAAAAGCTTTTTAAATTTTAATTTCACCAATTTCTAATTTAGGTAATGTTCCTGTAATCTCTAGGTCTTTTTTAATGTATATTTTCATGTACTACCATTATTTTTCTGAAAGAAAATGTAAAACGGAAACCATAAAATTCAAGCAAATGTTCATATTTTCTTTTCAGAAATACACTTTGGAAATAGCCAAAAACATGGATAGAAAAAGCATCTCACTAGTATTCAAAAATCCTCTTCCTGAATTGTGACTGTAGGCCACTACAACATCCAATTTTTACCTTTACCTTTATTTGACCTGTGGGTTCCCAGGCACCCATTCACAAGTTCTTCTTATTGTATTAACCAAAATTATATAAATTGTGGAATAGAGAAGTATATAAGGAGACCAATAAAATTTGGCTCATTTTTATGTATTTTACTTTTATTTTAAGACTAGAATGTCTGCCTTCAAGTGATACCGTACAGAATTTCACAGAATTTACAGTTCTGAAACACTGGAATAATGAAACATCAGAATAATAATAAAAATAGTAAACATGGAGAAATACTTGCATTGGTAAAATTTCTGCCCATGCCATTCACAAAACCTCCTAGAGTCAAGATTATATCTTCTGGCCTATTTCCCACCTAGTTATAGATTCCCATGAATAGGATGCAGTAAACATTAGTGCTTATGTAACTTATTTTATGAATTGGAATCAGAAGGTAGGAGAAGTTATATGCAAGTCATCTTTTATATGGTGTTATTTTTATTGCGCTAACTTTTTCCAGGAAAGAAACATAAAACTACTTTCCAGCTCATACTGTTTGGTTCCAGAAAATTATGCAGCAGACAATGAATTAGATGTAGAAATAAATCTCCTAATTATGAATATATCTGACCTCCTAAAAGAAGTTTGTTTTGCTATCTTATGTTTTTCTTGGGTTTTTAATAAAAATACAAGTAAAGGGCAACTGCAATACATCTACTGCCTAGTGCAAAGGCTGAAGAAAATTGGGACTAAAGACTGTTTTTGCCTCTTTGCAGTGTGTTTGTTCTATATATACCAACCCACTGTGTATCAAAATATAATTGCTTTATTTACTATAAATTTCCAACACTAAGATCATAATCCTGCTAACAGCAATGTTTAATGGGATACCAACAGAAGAAGAATGGATAATGAAAGTTAACATCTAATTATAAGGGTATAGATAAAAATATCAGTGTCTTTCAATATGCCCAGAAAATATTGCTCTTATCTTTATAACTGAGGCTGCCCCCATATGGCCTCATTAGTTATCTTCATATGTAAGACTTCAGAAAAGCTGAAATGTCTAGAGCTAGAAAACCTTCCATTTTTATCCACTGGATAAAACACCAGCTTAATGTACTGGTACAAATCCAAATGGTCAAATAATGGAAAATTGTGACTGTATCTGACAATAAATAGTGGTACACATTTTCAAGGAAATAAAAGGATTTAAAAATGTGGAAGAAAAAATTTAAAAGAACCAAATGCAATGCTCCTTACTAAACATAAATGTATACACCAGAAGTTCAAAAAATCCTACAAACTGCCAGCAATACCGAGGCAGGGCTGGGCAGCAGAGCGGCTTTGACTCTGTGGTTGAACACACTTGGGGACGATGCATACTCCCCATCCTATCTCGGCAGAGTACTGTGGCACAGCAAAGGCCCTACCAAGTGCTAAGCAAAAGAAACTCGGTTAACAGTCTTTTATCTCCAAATTTCCAATATATCTGAGCCGAGAATCTTGTTTTATCTTTTTGTTTAAACACCTTTTCAACATAAAATACATTTTTGTGAAAACATGCATAGGAAAATGTATATCCCAAATTATTTTGACTAATTCAATGTTGCAGGGAAAAGGTTAAAAGAGACGCTTCAGTATCCAGGAGTTCAGATTTCTTTGAAAATAGGAGAGAGAACTGCAAAACTACCAGAAAATGAACTAACATTGTACATCCATTTTCATATTGTATATATAAATGGGTCAGGTGGAAATCATACACAGTGATCACAGACTTTTCTGTCATTTTCTACAATGCGATTTTCATTTTCTATTTCAGACCTCATCATGTTTACTACAATTAAACAAGCACAATGGTATTCGGGAAGCATTTTCGTTTGGAAGGCACCTAGAGAATTGGTCATTTATTCACAATAGATTTTTTTAAAAATCTGACTTACTGCTTATTTATACTTCAAAGATAATATAAATTATAAAACAGTCTTCAGTTTAAAATATTAATTAGTTTTATTTTGGTAACATCATCTCTTCCATTACCTGAGAATAATTTAAGAAAAACATTCTAGAATTCTCTTTTGTCCGAGTCGGCTTGATCACACACACACACACACACACACACACACACACACACACACATTCACGTCCCAGAAAGACAGACAGAGCTACTTATGTATGCAGCAGAATAACATCACATTGAATTGAGGAACTAGTCTCTCAGGACCAATTTTATGCCTTCCTCTACAGCTGTATGGAGCCACTTTGGAACATAATATATTCCTTTGAAGTCAATGATCCCTGAGGGCTCAAAGCAAGATAAGAATTTGGCTCTTGATAGAATGGATGCATTGTGTAGAACAGAGTCTTTAATTCTAAGCCTCACTGAGCACGTGTGCGTGCGTGCACACACACACACACACACACACACACACACACACCCAATGCACTGATGGGGTGAAGAGAAAGTGGGAGTAACTCACAGGAGAATATGTAAAATGATCAGCACCCAAAATACTGATCTGACGTAACAGAAACAAAATCAGAAGTTTAGCCAAGGTTTGTGTTAGGGGTGAGACTGTGAAGGGATGTTTCTCCACTGGCCTTTACTCAAAAAGTGGAGAAATAATAGGAAAAAAATGAAAAGACAAATGATCAGAAACTTCAAAGGGGCATGACCACAGAAAAAAGAATCAAGCTTTAAAAGGAAGGTATTATCATTTTTCTGAAATTCAGTTTCACAGCATTCAACCTGGAACCAATTTCCAAGAAGAATCAACTTTCAAAAGCAATCTGATTGGAGTAAAGTTGTTCACAGGTTTAACTCAAATGTATGACCATTCATTCATTATGAAGGTGAGAGAGAGAGGGAGAGAGTGAGTGTGTGTGTGTGTGTGTGTGTGTGTGTGTGTGTAGCTTCTTTGTAGAAGTTCTACTGGTCACATGCAAAACACAAGAAAAAAAATCAATTTTTCCATGCATAATGCATACAGTTATACAGTGAAAATGATCAATTCATAAGAACTGTAGTTATTAGTTCTGAGGGTATTAATTTATGCATTTTTGTTAGATTTCAGTTCATAGAGAACGTTATCTCCAAAAGCAGATTAGCTTCTATTAACTGCTGTACCTTGTTTCAGAATAATAGTCTTTGGAATGCATAACTGAAGTTCTTACTTAACATGACTAACACATATACTGGAACCTGATACCATGCAAATAAGGGAGGCTCTATGGTTCCTACTCAAAGAACTTTATAATTGGAACAGAGTGGGGATTCAAGAAACTGTTAACAGAAATAAAGCTTGTGAAACAGGAACCACTGGGCAAAAAAATCTAAGATAAAAATAACATGCTTTTGTTTGTAATCCTCAAATCTGAAAGACAAAAGACAAGGGGACATTTGCTTCAAGAACAGGGTTCGTATACATTTTTATCTAATTCTAATGGGTTAGAGATGGCTGAAAAGAAAGCTAAATTTGAGAGCAATGTTGAAGCAACTGGAAATGGTAGACATGCTTCGGTCCTTTGTTGCCAAGGCAAGAAGATATTTTTTGGCAGAAAGAGGCACGACTTGTGCAAATCTGAGGACCCTTTGATGGAAGAGGCAGTTGATGTCAATGATAATGATAGATATCTTGGACCAATATCAACATTTTGATTGTTGCTGGGACCCCTGTTATCATTAAGGTGTTGGGTTGTGTTTCAGGTGGAATCTCCTGACTTTTCCATTGCAGTGCATGACCTATCAATCTGGAAGATTTGATCCTTTGCTTCTAGATACAGGAGATAAGCCAGATGGGTTGTGTAGCCTTGGATACGTTATAGATTGGTCAGCTCTTTTTCAGGTCATGTATAGATCCTTTTTCCCCTTTATCTTCAATTGCTCCCGACAAATTCCTCTACCTTTCATGTCTGCTCAACTGAGCTTTTGAAATTTTTACTGCTTTTTGTATGTATCGACTCGGTAAGGTACTTGCTCCTTAAACTCCAAAGTGTTTTTCCTGAGCAAGAACCTAGGACTGCCTTTGATATCCTTTCTACATATAGGCCCCTGGCACAAGTCAGGAGGAAAGCCATCTGACTAAAACTTCAGCACACTGTCCCAGGTGAAAGTGGCTTATGGTAGGTCTCCTACTGACACCAGTGCCCAATACAGAGTAGGAGCACTGAGGCATGTCTGGAAAGGATGTCTTAAAATTATTTAATCTCTAAACGAACATGTAAACATTGTCCATCGGGGAAGAAACAATACTTCACTGAATAATCATGTAAAACTACATGCAAAGAGAGCCACAGTATCCTTCTACTCCTTTTAATTTAGCAGAAAAGAACGATGACAAGGGACAAAGGAAAAGGGAGAATGCAAATACCGGACCGTCTTCCCACGAGGAGTCACCTTCCCCACATGGATATAAAATGTGAGATCACTCCACGCCACCAAGGGATGAGGCTAGGCTTTGTGGCATAGCAGGTAACGATCTGGCTGATGATGAAACAAATGGAAGACGGCATGATGACATCAAAGGACAAAAGGTAATATATGATAGCTTTCCTCACTCTGAATGCGTTTTCACATAGCCTCTGGAATGACCATTCAAATATGTAATCTTCTCATCGACATTAAACGCATTTGTGAGGCCTTATCTTTGCAGATAAATCCCCACTTTAACCTTCAGTGGAAGTGCTTCATGATCATGCCAGCATCTCTCTCTTTACCTTCCTCCCTCTCTCTTCCACCTCCAAGCACTGTACCCCAATTCTAGAAATGCCAAGCCTCTAGCTGTGCTTAAAGGCACTAGGATGTCTCCCTTTTCTAATCCCCATCTCTCTGCTTATGCCCAAATATCTCCTCCCTCAAACTGTCCTCCTACATACTATCAACTCAATTAATACTTTCTGACTAAGTGGGAATCAAATAGATGGTTACCTGAGTCCCCTAGAAGGGGCTTTAGAGAATTCTTAGATATCTTTTACAGAAAGTTAAAATTTACAGGGACCTCACTGTATAGCTAAATGCCATCATTACATAATTTATTAACCAACCAATGCTCCTGAAAAACTTCAGCATTTGACTTCTGATTTTTGTTGTTAATCTTAATATCTGAGTTGTATAAATTATCATCAAAAACATATTCCAAGATATTTTACACTATTTCTTTGTTTTCATTTGTAATATTTGTGCACTTCAACAGCTCTGCCTTAGGACAAGAGAACAAAACTCAAATGCTTCATGAAACAAATATATAAATTTCTCACGCTGGAAATTAATAACATACTTAAAATGTGCTATACACAAAATCTCGTCTTTCAAGCCCCTCAGCAGCAAAGGCAAAACATAAAAAAAGCTAAGTATTTTCTTAGTGCCTGGTAGGTTGGCAAAAAAGGGTCATATTCATTGAGAGATGAAAACAGTTTCTGAAAACTTGTAGACCAGGAACATCCAACCTGAGGCCCAGGACGGCTTTGAATGTGGCCCAACACAAATTTTTAAAACACTATGAGATTTTTTTTGGTGATCTTTTTTTTTTTTTAAGCTCTTCAGTTATTGCTAGTATTAGTGTATTTCAAGTGTGGCCCAAGACAATTCTTCTTCTCCCAGTGTGGCCCAGGGAAGCCAACAAGTTGGACACCACTGTTGTAGACCATTCTGAGTTTTTGCTCGTGTTCCTAACAAAGCATTCCTATGCAGTGGGCACTAGATTGAGTTGAAATGAGGAAGCAGTAAGCAAACACATTACGATGGATTAAAAAGCACATATTTCTGTTTTTTTTTTTTTTTAATTCAGAAAGGTCTCCAGGTTTTTTGCTTGCCCTTCCAGATCTGCCTTCAACTGTCGCCCAATAGTGGATATCCCCAGAAGAGCCCAACGGGCTTCCTGATGAAGGCTGCAAGCACCAGTCTTCACAGGGCTGGGTAGAGGGTGGGAAGATAGAGTACGTACAAAACAAAAACAAACAAAAAACTGTCGGCTTTTGTAGATAGACTTGTTAATTATTTAAACTCTTAAACGTAGAGTAGTGCAAGAAGAGACGTGAAAAACTTGGCATGTATAAGTATCCATGATATTAAAATGAAAACATGTATGCTTCAGCATCCTCTAGGAATCCTTTTGTAAACTGGAAAGGTAAATCGCAATGACGTCTTTGGGGGACACATGGTATACCATCAACTACTTTCATCATAGCACCTGCTAGGAATTAATGTTTTCATTATTATTCTCCTTTCTTCTTCTATTTGAAACAAAAATGTTATGTTTACTTTCTGTTGCAGCATTTTGCCATCTCACCATTCCTGGCATAGGATATGCACTTAAAAATTCTTGCTAACTCTGAGCGATGAACACATAATGCAATGCATAGAGATGTAATGTAGAATTGTACACCTGGATCCTATGTACTTTTTACTAATCAATGACACTCTAATAAATTTAACAATAAAAAAAGCATGTTGAAGATAAAAAAATTCTTACTGAATGAGTAATTAATTAAATGGTCTAAATAAAAATCAAAGGTTTGTGGCTAACAACAAAATTGATATAGTTTTTAAACAAGTTACTTTTGTATTCAGAAAATTGAGTATCAGCATTGCATTATGCTTCAGCAGCAGAGATTCCAAAATGAATCTGCAAATCTGTATGCACCCTTGAACAAAACAAGGTGACCCAAAATAAACTGTATCTACAATGTAGAGGCAAATTCTGTTTTGTCATAAGTATAGCAGCACTCCTGAGTGCAAACCCAGTTCTCAAGATGCTCATAATAATCAATTAAATGCATGTACTTGGGAATGTTAAATGCATTTGCAATACCCATGCACCCATGGCCATCATCCAGGGGTGAAGATAGTAAAGGATACGCAGACACTGATCTAAATCAGTAAAAGCAAACATCAGTACTTTCCCCCTGCATGCAAAAGGCATTCAGGAAACCATCATCTGAACATCTCACATGACTCTTGCTTTCAAATATTAGTATTGTAATATTTTTGGAAAATAAATGCCACTTGTCACCATTAAGACATCAGTTTAGTTTGGTTTAATTTTTTTCTTGCTTTCCTGGAAGAAATCTCAAAAAGAAATAGTCAATGCAAAGGGTTACTTATTCTGCATGATTTTTATTGCAATAGCATTCTCAAATATCTATCTCACTTTAAAAATAACTAAAGCACATCATTTAAAATGTTTTAGTGCAGAGGCAGCAAGGAAATAAGAGAAATTCAAATTAGTCTAAGTGGATATAATTCAGAAAATTTTCCTGAAGCTATATTTTAATGAAAAACAGTTCTAGGGTAAATTTTTAATGGGAATAATACTCAGAGAAAAGACAACTGAGTTTTTCCTGAACTTGTCAGGATACAACTTTTGTGTTTTACAGTGTTAACAAGAGGATAATATAGTCAGTGAACTATTTTAATTGAAATGATAGCCTTTACATTTGGATACACCTGGTGGAGCTATGATGACTGGTCCTTTATTTCCATATTTTTAGTTGACACAGTAGATCCTTGAATAACATCGATTCATTCATCGTTTCATTATAACATTAACGAGATGCCACAGGAAGTTAACTCTCAGTTATATCAATTAAGCTATGGGAAAATTGGTTTCATTCATCATTATTTCACTTAAAGTTGCAGAACCCATTGACGGGCATTAAGTGGGGACTCACTGAACTGCTTTAGGGCAGGGTGGCAAAGCAGAGGACAATTTTATATTAACATCTTAGTAGCGATTCAACACTTACTTTGTCTGGACTGAAGTCTGGGCACCTTCTGAGATGGCAGCCCTCTCGGAATGCCTACCATATTTGTTTAAGGCTCTTTGCACTGAATTTCCCTTTTGTACCCTGTGTAACCCTTCAGTTTCCCCACTGATTTGGGGAATGTTTGCAATGGTCCCTGAACCCCAGGGGTCTTGACAAACTGTCTCTCTCTTTTTTTTTTTTTTTTTTTTTTACTTTTACACCTAATGGTAGAACCTCTGACATAACTAGGTAGATCAACATACTCTAGTTATCTATTTTTGGTTCACCTACCCTTTCTTTCCCACCTTCCAGTCCAGGGAACATACATTCTCAGACTCTTTACTGGTCTGAAATCAACAATTCCCCTACATATTTCTGAACATTTTGCATCAAAGAGTTGACTATTGGTTTGGGTGAGGCCAACCTTAAATCAAATTAATTTTCAATTTTTTTCTATTTTCCATCAGTGCACTTCACAGAGCCAAGCAGATATTTTTTATGACCCAAAATTCTGTTTTATTGAAAATGACAACATTTGGACAGTTGTAATCATTATCCTTTTGCATTTATGTTTTCCCTAGACTGTGACTTCTTTGATGTAAAGGAGTTTGTTTAGAGTTTGGGCATGCCTTCAAACTCAGTATTGGGCTTGGCCTTAAGTACAGACTTAATAAAATAATGAATGAATTTCTGTAATATTATCAAGAAAGCTGCTATCACCTATGATAAAGCAAAAGTCCAATTTCCTACAATTGGCAGGTCATAAGTTACCATTTTTCTTCAGATTAATTCTATAATATCTTTTAATACACTGAAAATAGAAGATGGAGAAGTCAAGGTAACCAATAATTTTTTTAAAGTATCTGGCTTTTATTTTTTGATGATTATAGCTTGCTGCTTTTATCTTGTCATTGTGGACACTGATGATGTCATATCCATTAGATACACTGCATGCAAACATTAGGTTTTTTATTTACTTCTTTATTCTTCCAGTTGAAATATTGTGGTGCTATATTCTATTCTTCACCTATATCACAAACTATCTTACGACCTTTAGATTGCCACTCCATTCTGAACAGAAGTTTGAGCTCTACATAGTTGTATGAATTTTTGTTTCTATATGATGTATTGGAGCTTATAAATACCAAGTACAATTTTTTAAAATAGAGTTTAGAATGTAAGGTGTATGACTTCCAAGGTAGAGATAATAAATCAAGAACAATGAAGAGCCAAAGTAGGATATAAATACCTTACATTTTAAGTGAATAATATGAACCCCACTAGGTAGTGGCATTTTTGTAGGATAAGTAGAAATTTAAGTGGGCAAACAAGGATATTTGAATCAAGGTATTGAATTTTAAGTTCCTGTAATCAATAAGCTTAACTGTTCTTTTACAAAGTTAATAAATATATTCATTCACTACTATAAAAGTTTGCTTCGCAACATAAATATAAATTTAAATTATTAGTTATTAGTATTTTAATATTATAATTAATAATTAAAACACTGAAGCAACACTAAAAACTAAAACAGTTCCTTGAAGTCAATGTTAAAAGCATGAATAGTCTTTTTTAGTAATGTTATTTATAATAACATGGGTTTTTTTAATTAACCTTGATTTTATAAAGTATTCCTTTAAAATAACTATATTTTAAACATTTTAAAACAACTGTTTATTTAAAACTATACATGATCTATTTCTATATCTTACTGTACTAGGCATGATGCCAACCTATTAGAGCAGGTATAACACTGCCATCTAAGAATTTGAATTTCAAATTAGAAACACAAATGTGGAGACACATAAAAATTCAAAATCAACAAAAACCCTGAATTAGCATTGAATGAAAGTAGTGTCTTTATTCTGAGTACCCACAGATCTCCCTTTGCACCTCTCTTACAGCTTTTCTCATCATTCTTCTGTTACTATTTAAATTTCTGCTACATTTGAAATTCTTAGAAGTTAAAACCTTGCTTGATTTATCTAGTAAAGGGTATTGAGCAAAGTAATCGTGCAGTAGGGGCTCAGCAAATACCTGTCTCATAAGCGAATGATTTGCAAGTAAAAGAAGCCACAATCTCTGGTGGGGAACAAATGATAGAAGTCTCAGGAATATAAGATTTGCGTTCAAAGGTATCCGGGGATTTTCTTTCCTATTTTTGAAGGTTTGAAGGAGAAACTTTAATCCAACTTTGCTGGATTCTGTTTAGAAAAGGATGTGAATGTTTGGATGAGGACAGAATGGTATGTGTTGAAAACAAAAAGAAGAGAGCATGGCGGTTAGGAAAAGGGATACAATTACAATTACAGTAAGTCCTCACCTAACAGTGTCGATGGTCCCTGAGACTTAAAGGGAAAGGACAAATAACAAAATCAATTTCATCACAGATCACTTGATTGAAACAGGAGTTAAGTTCCTATGGCATCTCATCAATGCTATGACACAATGATGTTAAATGAAAGGACATTCTTTAAGGATCTGCTGTACAACTTGGGGCACCCTGGTGGAAGGTTGAAGCCCATAGTAAGATCTGTAAATAGAATGCAAAACGTAAAAATAGTATCAAGAGAAGGGTTCAAGATGGCATTTTTGTTTTTAGTGACATTAACTGAATGAGGGGCTAGCTGTATGAGGGTCTCCGAGACAACCCTCAGGCTGGAGGATTGAAGGACTCCTAAGTTTCAAAAATGTTATACTCAGAGTTCCAGTTTATGACAGGAAAATGATGCAGATTAAAATCAGAAAAGGAAAAGACATCTGGGGTAAAGTCGGGGGAAGCAAGGCACAAGCTTCTAGGTGTCTTCTCCTGGTGGAGTCAACTGGACACACTCAGTTCTCCCAGCCATGGTAGGTAACAACATGTGTGAAGTGTTGCCAACTGCAGAAGCTCACCTGAGGCTTGTGTCCAGGCATTGTTATGGGGGTCAGTCGTGGAGGCATGTAGCACTTGCCTGACTGACCTCAGCTGCTCGGGTTCCAGCCCCATCAGAGCAAATACAGGCACTCACTGTACATCACATCGTTAACATCTGATCAAACACGTGGGCATGACCCATGTCCTCAGGCATAAAACATAAGCACCCATCACAGACAACACGGCTAGTATCAAACAAATACCACCCAGATATTTATTAGCTGTATTAAACTAGTTATGTTGGTATGTTAAAAATAAATTTTAACCATGTTACATAACATTTTTGTTTGCTCTGTGTCCTATACATCTTTAATTATTTTACTTTATTTGTAACTTTATTACATGTAGCACTTAATAAATTTATACTTAATGTACAATTTGTGGGTGTTTATCTCTGTGCACACTGGTTCCTTGAAGAAGCTGTCAACTCTTCCTAAATTGAAGAATATGATTTTGCATCACGACCCAAGGAAATCTGCAAAGGCAGAAATCACGCTGGCCATGCCAACTCCATGTCATAAAACTAACACACAAGATACAAGAGAGACACTAATTCTACCCATTTGAAAACTAAGTGGCTAGATAAATGTTCAACATAGAAAAATCAAAAGATTTTCTGCATCCTAAAAATAATCAATGATAGAATAAAATGGAAGAGGGAATTTCCACGTAATGAAGACACAAAAACACCACACCGTCAGCAACTCTGAAGACAGAGAATGTTGGGATACTGAAATATCCAAATAACTAAGTAAACAAAGAGAAATCACTGAACCCCTTCACATCACCCCCCAAGCTCCTGCTCCACTACAGAACTTATAGAGAGATTATATTCAGATATGTATTTAATCCATGTTAGAATATTTTGCTGTTCTCTTCCAAATCCACATTAACAAGGCAAGGTCTCCTTTTAAAACCGAGAGCTAATAAGCAATTAGACTTTTACCTATGGTGTTAACAGTTGAGAATGGGTACTTTTCTTTCTCATTATGCTCCCTCAAACTGTTGGGTTTTTTAAATTGAAATTAGCCTACTCATTCATGTACATTTCTAATTTTTTATTCAAACAGAGTTGGATGTTAATTATTTATTTGACTTTGCCCCTCAGCCTAAATGCCTAGTCACTACTTTCTGTCACCAAGAGATGCTACTTGAGTTGATTAAAATGCTCATTTGTGACATGAGGTCACACTCTGTATTTTACTACGCAGGTTTTCATCGTTCTCCTAATTCTAGACCTGGGCCCAGCAGGCTACTGGTTCACATGCTTCCATAATGTGTGTAGCATCCTGTAGCCTCTGGCACCAAGTTCAACATAAATACTTGCTTTAAAATGGCTAAGTCTGGAGTTTTCATGTATTGATCTTTCTAAACTTGGATCGTTTTTAGGGCTAGTAATGGTAAGGCAGCTGAGTCATCACCATCTGATAGTTTTCAACAAAAGCTCCTAGTCTCCACGCTCTCAGCAAGCAAATCTAACATTCCTCCAAGACACATCATTTATTTGAAAGGTTACATTTAGATATATTTTAATCCAAGTTATAATATTTTGCTATTTTCTTACAAATCCATACAAATACAAGGCCTCCTTTTATATACTTGAAATTATGTATTTAAGTTTTATTGACATTAAGACTACTGGGTTAATATATTTACTAAAACTGTAGACATAGCCCTGCATTTATAATGCTTCTGACCAGTGAACCTTCTGCTGTAGCCTAAATGTTAGGCTCTCTACCACGAGGACCCTTCTCTCCTTCGCTCCTCAGGCCCAGAGTTCACCATGACTACTTCCATATGCCTGCCATGTCCAAGACCAGGCATCTGACCACACAAGTGTTTTACACTTGAAGAAAACTGATGAATAGGATCGTTGTCAGAATGGCAAGATAGCAAGCGTTCCCTGATTCCTACGAAGCTGCATCCTCAAGGAGATGGCTGGAAGTAATGCTTTCAAAATCTAATGCTCTATGTGACAGGACGTATGAACCAGAAGGACATTATGCTAAGTGAAATAAGCCAGGCACGAAAAAACAAATACAAGATTCTCCTTACATGAGGTGTGGTGGTGGAGGAAGGGGACAGCGGGGGTCAAATACATAGTGACGGAAGGAGCAGACAATGCAGCACACAGACAATGTACTGTAGAATTGTACACTTGAAACCTATCTAATTTTACTAACCAATGACGCCCCAATAAATTTAAAGAGTAAAAATATAATAAATAGTGAAACTCACAGTGACAGAGATTAAAATGCTGGCTGTCAGAGGCTGGGAGGGGGAAGAAATGAAGAGTTGCTGCTGTTCAACAGTATAAACCTTCAGTTATGCAAGCTGCGTAAGTTCTAGAGATCTGCTCCCAACACGGTGTCCGTGATTAACAATACTGTACTGTGCACCTAATAATTTGTGAAGAGTGTAGACCTCGTGTTAAGTGTTCCTACCACAACTAAAAAAAAAAATCTAATGGAAACTTAAACCCTCCTCACTGCAGCC